>OY723393.1:17503413-17590913 GCA_963210295.1 Ophion ellenae | reverse complement strand
CATTCTTAACAGCCAATAGATATACAGTTAGTCTAACCTAATGCTTCGTATTAATACACTATGAATACTTATTTCCTATAACTGAGGCGTTTATTCAATGAGCTCAGTGGAAAAGTTGTCCCAGATGTAAACGATAGTTGAGTGAACGATATTTTATATTCGCTCAAATCGAGATTCGTGTATAGTTACCAAATGGATATTTGCACAAAGTCATTTATTGATTGTCGGCAGATGAATGTGCAGTTGAATCAATGTAACACTATAGTGCTAGTGGGCAATTGTACAAGGAACAACTCTCATAGAAAATGAGAGTTGTTCCTTGCTACTTGCAGAGGACAGATCGTTGGACAACGATTTGTCTTCTACAAGTAGCAAGTCCGTCAATCGAAAAACAACAAAGATGGTAGCATCGATACGTCGTAGAGCAAGAAACAACTCTCATACAAAATAGGCAGTCGCCGCCCGGTCGCGCGGTCGACGTCTTGGCTACCCCGGCTCTAATGCATAATTTAATATTCTCTATATATACTTTCGGGAGTTTCCTAAAGATTTGGCAGGCCCCACAAAACAAGTAAATCGTTAATTGATGCCATCGGCGCGGAAAATAAATTCACGTTTTTACGGTCACAAACTAATATTCTCTAGGTAAGTGGACATGCGGCTACGCACAGTCTCCAGTGTACCTCGATCATATCTACGTCGCGTCTGCGCACGACCGAGATTGTGCGACAAAGAGCCATGGTAGCGTACAAAGTAAACGGTCTTGCCAAATGTACGATATTTATCTCAAGTACAGATTTGTACTTGAGATAAGACAGAACAGAACAGTACTAACTGTTAACAAATCATTATCTCATTTGAGTCGTCGATTTTTTAACAGTTATTTGCTAACTATTAACAGGGCTATATTTAATTCAACTGAAGATGTTGTAATTATTGCCAAATATTCATTTCGTAATAAGTGTACGACTGTTATCTCAAAGAACTACTGGGCCAACATCTTAAATACAGATTCATTAATAGTTGATAAATTCTTATTTGCGTGAAATAGAGAATTTGCCGCGTCAATTGTGTAACTCCTGGCTCAAATGCGGCCGAGATAGTCGGTTTGAATGAAGATCAGTTAACTGTTGTGACATGTTCATTTGCATTAAACACAGGATAGTCGCGGCAGCCATACGTTAACGACCCCAAATCGAAATATATTAATTGTGAACAAATCTCTACTCCTTGGAACTGTATTATCATATCACAATTGCAATGCGTTATTCGATTACTATAATCATCTACTAAGTTAAGGGGAGGTACCCGAGTAAACGGCGAAAACAGCGGGTAAACTTCGGGAATTTTTATCTCAAAAACTAATGTTTCGATTGGATCCGGGTTTTTTTTATTGGAAAATATGTACATTGAGGTATATTAGGAATTTTTTAAAATAAATACGTTGACTGAAAGCGATTCAAACGCGATTATCTCGAAACATAGTTTTCAAAGTCGGTGCCAGATGTATCTCGAAAACGGCTTGTCCGATTTTTTCAAAATTTGGATACAATATTCTTCGATAGTTTTTCTCCTTCGCCACGTAAGGGTTTTTCATTTGATTGAACCATTGCTTTTTTTATGCAATGTGTATGCAATCCAAAATCGTCGGAAATTGCGAACGAAAAACGAATGTTAAATTAAAACGGTCGCGATACCGTCAAAAATGAAAATTTCAAAAAAATCCTACGTGGCGAACGAGAAAAACTATCGAAGAATATTGTATCCAAATTTGGACAAAATCGGACAAGCCGTTTTCGAGATACATCTGGCACCGACTTTGAAAACTATGTTTCGAGATAATCGCGTTTGAATCGCTTCCGGTCAACGAATTTAGTTTCAAAAATTCCTAAATATACCTCAATGTACATATTTTCCAATAAAAAAACCCGGATCCAATCGAAACATTAGTTTTTGAGATAAAAATTCCCGAAGTTTACCTGTTTTTCTCGCCGTTTACTCAGGTACCTCCCCTTAATTGGTACCTCTCCAAATCTAAATATATTAATCGTGAACAAATCTCTACTCCTTGGAACTGTATTATCACATCACAATTTCAACTCGTTATTCGAATACCATCAATATCTACTGAGTTAAGAGAAATAAAAGTGATCAAATAAATCATCTTTTTCAATGAAATACTATAGCTATAAAATGTTGTCACGAGAACACGAATATTTCTCAACGACTAACAAATTTTGTAACAGTTAATGAATATTTGGATAAAAGTGCCAACTAAATGTATTTCTTTACTATAAATAAACTGTTTTCTCAGTGAAGAATTGTCGCTATGTCGGCGTTAATCATTTCATCGCGCTATTCGCAGGGCTCGTTGCACTGCAGCACAGAGGACAGGAGAGCGCCGGTATAGTGACGAGCGAGGGTGTGTGCGCAAAGTCATTTCACGTTCACAAGGGCATGGGCATGATAAACAATATCTTCAACGACGAGAACATGAAGAAGCTGCGCGGCAACCTTGGAATCGGCCACACGAGGTACAGCACCAGCGCGGCCAGCGAGGAAGTCAATTGTCAGCCCTTCGTCGTTCACACGGCACACGGTGCACTCGCAGTTGCCCACAACGGTGAACTCGTCAATACGGAATCCCTGAGGAAAATGGTACTTTGTCAAAATCACAAAATCACAACAACAACAAAATGAAGAAAACAAAAGATCACTCGGACTTTAAAATACCAACAATACGTACAATTTTGTTTGAAGGTACTCGGTCGTGGTGTCGGACTATCGACGCATTCGGATTCGGAACTCATAACGCAAGCGCTGTGCTTGAATCCTCCGGAGGGTGAAGTCAACGGTCCTGATTGGGCCGCGCGGATAAAACATTTGATGCAATTGGCACCACTCTCGTATTCACTCGTCATAATGCAGAGAGACAAGATCTACGGTGTGCGAGATCCTTACGGCAATCGACCACTTTGTCTAGGAAAAATCGTGCCGATCGGTAAACTCGGTGAGTGACGTCTCTTGGGTTACACTTCAAAAGTGTGCGGCGCAGTGGCGTAGCAAGGGCATTTAGGGCCTAAGGCGGACCGTCAGAATGGTGCCCCAATTTTTACCTTGCCATAAAAAATTTCATTATTTTTTTATTAAGCGGTGAGACCAAAAATAATTTGCTTTCGATAATTGCCGTCGGGCATAATTTTCTTTGACACATTCATTTCTCCAAGTAAAATCAGCCTTCAAAATGAAATAATTTCTGCTCAACGTTTTTCGGATTTAATTAAAATCGGGGAAGAATTCATTCAAACGTAGATGCGCCAGACGGGGAGCGCGGCGTCTGCACATTCAAGAAATACAAAAACACGTTGGTTCTGACAGCGGATTAAAAAAAAAACATCATTGTCCGAAGTCTTTAAGCATTGCGAATATTATTACATTGTAATATTCCTTGACGTATAACGACTGTCAACTGAATCATATTTATTGACTATTTCAATTGATGAATGCAAATTTCGGCCGATATTTTGACTAAATTCCATTTGTAATTGACCGATCCATTTATTCTAAAACGGACTAATTGACTATCCAAAGTCTACCAATTAAAGCTGAGTAGTCTCCAAAATTCATATTATTTTCCAGTCTGGACTATTTTATATGAAGCATTTTCGTTTGAGAACCAATTTTATTCGGGAACATTTCCCGTGGTGATTTTTTTGCAGGGGATATTCTTTTTCGGCAATTTATTCCAGGAAGTCTCGAACGGAGAATGGATTGCCTCGAACCTTTTTAACGATTGGCTGTACATCCTCTTCATTTTTAATAGAGAGAAAAATTATTTTCCCCCGTAGCAGGAAGTGATTCGGACGACGACGACGACGCCGAGGGTTGGGTCATATCCTCGGAATCCTGTGGCTTCCTCAGTATCGGTGCTCGTTACGTGAGAGAAGTTTTTCCCGGAGAAATAGTCGAGTTGACGCGCGAAGGCATCAAAACGATCGACATCGTAGAGCGACCGGACAAAAAACCTCAGGCTTTCTGTATATTCGAGTACGTCTACTTTGCGAGAAGTGACAGTATTTTTGAGGGTAAAAATTCCATTTTTTTTTTCTTCGACGCAACACGAGTTGTGCGGGTTTGATGAACGATCGTGAAATCGATTCAATCGATAATATTGACTCTTCAGGCCAGATGGTGTATTCGGTTCGCATGCAGTGCGGAAGAGTCCTCGCTATCGAGTCTCCGATCGAGGCTGATATAGTGAGCTCCGTGCCCGAATCCGGTACCGCAGCTGCTCACGGCTATGCCAGACAGGTAAACTCGAACTGCAATGAAAAAAAATATTTCGTTGATAAATGAAATTTAAGATTTAACGTGGCGATAGCAGGAGTTTCTATTGTTGCCCTTTACAAAACATATCATTAAGGGGCTAAATGTACCTAACGACCCGAAAAAAATAGCCAAATTCCCTATTTTTTCTGGGAGGTTGGTGAAAAAGAAACGCCTTTTTTTAAAAAGGTACATGTTTGCGAAATGTTAAAAAAAATCGCCAAAAAATACAGAAAAACAACAAAAACATGGACGATGATGAAATTTTTTTCGTGATGTTTGGCGGTGGACACTCTCGAACTCAAACGGTCCATCGGAAATCTAAAAACCAAACGGGTTATTCAAGCTAACAATAGATACGAGTCTTTGACGATCGTCGATTTTTTTAATCTTTATTTTTTAACAACGTGGCAACGTATTAAATCTCGAACGTACAAAATCTATATAAAAAATCGTCATTTTTACGTAACTATTAAAAAATGAAGATCGATTTTTTAAAAGTGAGATCGTCATCGACCTTTAAATGTTTCTTATCGCATCTCCTGTGAATTTGGAAACAATCCATCAAGTGGTTCTCGAGATATCATGTCCACCGACTTTGAAAAAAGTGTTTCGAGAAAATCGCCAGGTCGACTGTTAGAAGCTGTAGCTTATTCAATTTTAGGATTAATTCGATGCAACTTTCAGGGAATATAGCTAAAACATGATACCACCGAATAAAAATATTTTTAGAAAATGCAATCTTTCGAGACGCTAGGTAGATGTAGCCGGTTAACGGGTCTGCACAAACTTGGGTCCAAAAAACCAAATGGCGTTGAAGTTTTTAACGTTGGAATGCAACGAAAGTTCTCTTTGACATTTCTTTGTTTTTATTATAATCGATAATGTTTTTCTCATCCATGGAGGCCATGGATCTCTATGAGGATAAAAGAAAACCGTTTCGGTGTTTTACCCACAACAAAAATTGTGAGCAATAGAAGATAAATAAATTTTCGTTGCGTCCCAAAGATGCGACCTTCAACGTCATAAAACAAGTCGTTTTCTATTTTTTTTAGTCGTGAGAGTATTGCAACGGCGAAGTCGGGGTTTTACACGCTATTAGCACAGAGTCTTGCCAAGTTTAAGTTTTTTTTTGCAAAATATTGATAAACAATGAAGTTATTATTTAAACAGCCAGCAGTGCTGACTGGCCACTCAGTGTCGGTGGTTCAGGGAAGTAGGGTGATCTGAAATGACAAATAAAAAATGTACTTTTAGTATAATAATAAAACTTGTGCATGACCGGGTACTCTTTCAAATTTTGAATATTACTAAAATGGCAAACTTTAGAGAAAAAAACGTTCGATTTTCAACCCCAAAAAAAAACTTTAATAATTTAATGATCATAAAATTAAAAGAGAAAGGCATAGAAGGAAGAATGTTGGAAATAATAATGGAAATTTACAAGGAGACAAGAGCAGAGGTGCAAGCACAGGGAAAAATCACAGAAAGTTTCAGAACAAGGCAAGGGGTAAGGCAAGGATGTGCATTAAGTGCCTTTCTGTACTTTCTATGACCTTCAATGACCTTATGTTATAGGTCGTTGAACTCGTGTTAAGCTCCTCTTTCATGATACAGAAAAAAAACATACAGATCCATTTTAAAAAATGGAGTTGACCTTCAAATGTCCGAAGTACCTCCACCTGCAAAAAAACTATTATCGCTATCGGATGGCCCCTTTTGTACTGTGCAATTTCATTTCAGCAAATATTTCTGTGAACCTCATAGTTTCGAAGATATCCAAGCTGCTAATAGTTATTGATCTACCCTGTATATATTATTTAGAAGATACGTGGGAAAGGAAAAATGAGGGCGAAGCTGTAATAGGAAAGGAAAAATTTTTGCGATAAAGTATGCAGACGACGTTGCGGCAATAGCGGATCCGGTGAAAGGCTTAAAGAGCATCCTAAAGGACCTAAAAAGATGAACACGACAATGAGGTAGAAATAAATGCGATGAAGACAGAGATAATGACTTTAGTAACGGAGGAAAAGCTAAGAAAAAAGCATAATGGGAGATCAAAGGTGAAAAATCCAGATGGTAAAGGAATTTAAATACTTGGGGTATTGGTTTACATGCAAAAACTCGATTTAGGCACATGGAAAACGCAAAAAGCAATCAATATGGTACGGGGATCAATGTGCTACGGGAAGAGGGCCAGGAGGGATATGATGGAGGATAGACTCTAATTGTTAGATTCGATAGTGTAATTAAGATCAATGTATGGTGTGAAGATATGGGGAATGTGAGAAATAAGCGTTTTCGAAAGTATACAGAGTAGGTACTGTAAGATGGCATTAGGAGTGGACAAAACCACTCCAAACTACGTTTGGCAAAGAGAACTTGGGCTGCCTACCATATGATAAGGGAAAGAGCGTTCAGGTATATAAGAGAAGTGCTTACAATGGAGGAGTCAAGATGGCCAAAAATCTGCCTATTTGACGAAATAAGAGCAATTACAAACGAAATCCCGTCAAATTGGGGAAAACAATTTGTAGAAAATTGTAGGGGATATGGGAATAGAAAAGATGATAACAATGATAAGGGAAAGAAGAGAAGTGGAAAGAACAGACGAAATGATAATAGAAGAATTATAAAACATAAAAAAACAAAATTTTAAGGAAGTAAGAGGAAAAAATAAGAAAATCAACGTAAAATTAAAAATACAAATACATTTTGAAAAACGACAAAAGGGATTTTACGGAAGGAAGAGGAAGAATAAGATGAACGTAAAATAAAAAATACGAATATATTGTTCAAAACGAAAAAAGGCCATGGAAATACTGGTCGGAAGAGGGAGTAAAGGGAAAGGATAAGGTCATGTGGACGAGATTAAGACCCGTATTCATAGATGTACCTTGAGGAATCCTTATTCCTTATTCTTTGTTCAGAACAAAGAACAAGGAGGCCTTATTTGTTAAGGAACGACTATGGATACGGGTGTAAGAAGCGGAAACATCGGAAGGGCGGGAAAGAGAGGGGGAAAGGATTGGAGGTGCAGGATTTGTAAAGAGAATGAGGCGCTGGAGTACCTGTTAGTATGTGAAAAAGGCTGGGAGTTAGTAACTGATAAAGCAATAAAGCAATCAGAGGAGCGGGTGTAAGGAATGGATAATTTGGCGTTAAAGCGAGAAATTATAAAGATGTGGGTCGGGAAGATACAAAAAGGGATATGCGAGTACATTAAGAAAATAGAGGAAGAATGCAGAAAGATGTACAAGGAGAAATGTTAGGTAGTAACGAGGGTAAGAGTATGCAGAGTGGAAAATAAATACACTGTTTTTTAGAACACACTTCCGAAAAAAAGCAAGAGAAAAAAGGGTAAATTGTAGCGGGCTGGTTCTAGCGCAGTGGGCGATCTGACGCTCCAAAAAAATCTTCATGAGTCGGTCAATTTGTGAAATTATAACAAAATCTTTATTGCCAATAAACATTAATGCCATAGGCTATAAAACTATGCAATAAAAAAGTCGTATTTTCGAAGTTTCAACCTCACGCAGACCCCTTAACACATTTGTCCTCTGTCGGCAATTCGTTCACTTGAGAACATCAAAATGAACCATTGATCTTCAATGCCGGTGTTGATTCCAGTCGAAAATCCCCTTCGCCGAGGTACTCTGCAAAAACAGATACGTCGGTAGAACGTTCATTCAGCCGAGCACGAGGCTTCGACAGCTCGGAGTGGCGAAGAAATTCGGTGCTCTCTCGGAGAACGTTAGAGGTAAAAAGATTATTCTGATTGACGACTCCATCGTGAGGGGCAACACGATCGGTCCGATAATCAAATTGCTGCGTGACGCTGGTGCCAAAGAGGTAAATATTTATTTTTTATTATTCCAAAAAATATAAACTCTGCGGTGGGACAACTCGAATACTTTTTCAGAAAAAAACAAGTTGTTTCAATGATTCAACATTTCATAACAGTCTGATTACGTTGTCAATGGATGGTTAATTAGTTAATATTCGAAATGGAAATATTTCGTTGTTCTTATACATAGTTATTCTGCTCGCAGGTACACATAAGGATAGCATCGCCACCGTTGAAGTATCCGTGTTACATGGGCATAAATATACCAACGAGGGAGGAATTGATCGCCAATCGTTTAGACAGTATCAAATTGGCAAAACACGTGGGCGCCGACAGCCTGACTTATCTTTCGGTGGAGGGTCTCGTCGAGGCTGTAAGATACAGAATGGACAATCGGGAGAGCAGTTACATAGGTCATTGCACGGCTTGCCTCACAGGCGAATATCCCGATGAATTGCCAGGCGATCTTGACTGGTGATGGGAATCCTATTTTTTTTTTTCGTTAACGCAATACACGCGCATTTCGGGCCATTTTTACAACAAATGTTACATCAACGAAGAATCCACGATAATAATATTGCCGAATCGATTCGCCGGTGAACCGAGCTTTTCCGTGTATGAATTCAGTATTTGAGAATTGATCATTCACGAATATTAGCCATATCGATCGCACAAGATCCCACGTACCGCTATTACGAACGGCACAAATGGGCGCAGCGTTTTTTTCCCTCCGTTGACTAAAGTACGATATAGAAGTTGGTTCGTTGGCGCGAAATCTCACTTCGAAATTGCATTTCGGAGTCTTTCTCACATAAAAATATCTACTGGTGTATCTTGGCTTTGGCTATGATGTTTTGGGCAGTGCCGAAACACGAGTAACTTTTACGAAGGATTTGAAAAGTCTCATTTCCGTAAAGTGCCCGTTTTCACCGTTATCGAGATAATCATAGGTCATTCGGAGTTGATTATTGTTGATTGCAACGGGCGAGTAATGTACAAATCAGTGCTTCTTTTTTACAAGAAGGAAATGTGTAACAATCCTAATATTTTATTGTTTTACGCATTTTAATGTCGGTGTTTGATTCATTTAAACTTACCCGTTTCTCATCGGCCGTGCGTCGCAAATACGCGCCGTTTCGAAGATATATTTGCTTCAAACAGCGTCTTCGAGGCGTTGATTCTTTTGTTTACGCTCGTCGGCAGCTTTCTTCAATTGATCCGCCAGATGGCGCATCTTTTCGTCGCGCCTTTGTTGCTTTTCGAGCTTTCTCTTGTCGAGCGGTGATTCCGGTTCTTTGCAGCCTTTGGTAACATCGTCGTCTGTAGTTTTTGTCGATTCTTCGGTCGGTTGAGAAATCGACAAAGACTCCATACTCTCCAGCGTTGGTTCTTCGTTCATTATTTTTTCGTTATCCTCGTGTATCTCCATTCTTTCCTCCGTCCGTCTATCTTCATCGGTTTCAACCATTTTGTCGCAGTTCTCATTTCCATTTTTCGTCCCTGAATCCAACACTTCCGGGCTCGGCGTTTCGAAGGATTGCGTTGTCTTTTTGGTCTTTTTTCTGCTCGCGTTCCCGTACTTACGGACCCTCGCTCGTCTCGTTGCTTGAATCCGGGCTTTGTGCATGCCCTTGAAGTTTGGAAGACCAACGTCGAAGGTATCTTCATTGGACTCCGAGTTGGAGAAACTTTCTGTCGGATTTTCCACTCCGGGAACGTTCCGAGGCTCGCCGATCTTGGACGTCGACGGTCCGGGATCTACCACAGAGGAAACCTGTGCCTCGGACTCGACATTTTTGTCAACCTCCGCAGGCTTAATCCCGCTTTCTTTATCTCGCGCCGAAAGCGTATTCTCCTGCGACGAGATAGCCCGACTCTCGGGTTTCTCGGCGTTCGCGTGCTTCGTCTGGGGTTTGTAGACCGCGAAGGGATGGTCATCGTCCGAGGCAGAATCCGGCTCGATACCCTGCGATCTTTTTTCATCCCTGATGCGTTGTTTCTCCAAGTAATCGTTCAACGCCTTCATCCTCTCGTCGCGCATCTTTTCCCACGATTTCAAAGCTACATCTCGGTACTTTGGCGGTATTCCAGATTTCTCTATTACTTCCATGCTCGGTACACATTCAGGATCGTTGGAATCGCCCAGCATCTCCGTTTTCAACTCTACGAAGATTCGATTCATCTTCAACACTTTGCGTGTCTTCGTAACGTATTTAAGCGTTGGCGTGGCATCGAAGACTGGATCGTCCACTTGCGGATTATCGTCGCGCTCGAAAAATAGGTGAGTTCCGACGGCATTGTGATACGTTCCCTCGTAGAACTGAAAATCCAAGTATATGTATTTTTTTACATGGCGTAAAAAACGTACTATTTCACACGTTCTTCACAATCTTTCACAATATTGTTTATCGCATTTTTCTTATTTCATTACCACACGTAAAATAATGACAATCACAATGTCAACAACAGTCGCAAAGCTAACAATTACAATGACTATGATAATCGGAACAATAGCAATAATGATAATATTTATAGAAATGTCAACAATGGAAATTACACATTTATGATTCGTGCTTAGTTTTTTGGTCTTCTGAAATCCTTCAAATCTCGCGCTAGTTTTTATGAAACATACGGAAGTAACTTGGCGTAAAGAAAAAAGACATACGAATATTCAAAATTATAATAAAAAATGTTTCTCGCAAAGCGCAAATTCTTACTTTGCCGTTGACTTGCATGATGGGATGTTCCATGTCCAGGCCGATCATTTCGAGCTGCAATTTTTCGTTATTGAACGAGTTGCTCGCAATCGAGCCGTCAAATTCCACGTAAACGAGAATTTCCTCCTCGTCCTCTGGTAATTCGTCGTCCTCGTTGTGCATTGTCGAAAGTGCAAAGTTCGCTTATAGCGCAGGTTGGGATGTCGTCGCGACGTTACTTTACCATCAAATTATGTTTTTTTAATAAATTTTAGTTTACAGTTAAAATTATAATTTTTTACAAATTGTTTCATTTATCCAACATAACCTCACAACACACGTCTCTCGCCGACTTTCGTGTTTGAACTGCCGCAAGTGGCGCAAGTCCACAGACTTCAAATTATGTCTTTCCGGTGTGGGCGGAAGTGATACTACGTGAGGTCATTGGTATCCGTAATATCCTTAGCGCACCGGACAAAAACATTCCGAATTGAAGGATTTTAGATAATTATCACAGCATATGAAGATCAACGATAATATGTGATAAACGTGTAAATTCACGTATCATAGCGCCAGCTCTGATGGTAACAAAGAGCGCTGTCGGTAATGATGCAGTACGAGATGTGACCGCCATGGTTGCGCCAGCTGTCAAAGCAACCTCCGCGGCGTCGCATATTCGTTCATACTTTCATGAAATCACAAGTTCGCCTATAAGAAATTCATGCGGCGTGTCCTGTACTCGCTTTTCTCTCGATTTCCATCCTCAAGTTCTCACGATTATGGATAACAATAAAACATCCTTCCCCGACTCGAATCCAAAAAACTACTCCTGAACGACAATTTTCATTGAGAATTCCATTCACGATATCAAGTGTCACGTAAGATAATCCGGGAACAGCTTAACTTTGGTTAATTGACGCTCTCGGGGTGAAGTCTCTCCGTGCTCCGAGAAAAAGAGAAAAAAAAGAAAAATAGTGTCCGGCGCGACCGGTGTGTGGCAAAAGGGTGGTTCGTTTTTTTCCACGATTCGAGGCGTTGTCTGATCCTTTTTTTATCTTCTATTAATTCTCGAATCGTCAACATTCCACGATGCTTACGATTTTCGCGAGGCGATAAAAATTCGTTCTGCCGCGTGAAAAGAAGCGTTGAAGTGGCCGTAGAGATAATCGAGCGGTATTCGTGGGAGTAAAAGAAAGTTGAAACGTGGAAAATCGTAAAGTGTGCGCTTATATCGTGTCGTAGCAAGAATAATTTTTATTCCGTTCAAAAACAAAACCAAAGCTGCCGTAACACGTTTTTTCGTGATTCGAAATAGCGTAGAAACGTCGACTGTGTGACATGAATTATGATGAATTACGAAAGCTCTCGTCGAGAAACGTTCATGTCCATTGTCATACGTGATAGATTGTCGATCAGCTGATCATCAATCGAAAAACGACATGTGAGCGTTTTTCGCTAAACAAACGTGCGTGCACAGGCCCTTCGGGCCGTCGAAGCCGTTAACCCTTTTTTTGTGCATATTTTTCCGGAAATTCAAAGCCCCTAGCCCGCGGAGTATCAAGCAAAAAGTTCGAGAAATAAAAACGGAGCAAAGGCCGACGTAACAGGGCCTATGTAGATCGAATTGAACGACGATCGAGAAAAATACACACACACACATATATATAGTAGATCTCGTATACGAGAATGGGAAACCGTAACAGTTGTTGCGGTTACTCGAGTCCTCAAGCGGGAAGAAAGGAGCTGACCGGGGACAATGGGACTCGCGGACTCGAGGAGCATCTTCCGGAAGGCGAATTCAGCGTATCAAATTTGCAACACATTAGCGAAAGAGAGCCGGAGGATTGGGACTCGGACCCTTCCTTGCATCCTTGCACCGGCACTATTTTCATGGAACGTTCCAAACAAGCCATCGAAAGTAAGATACATTTTTCTTTAAGCGACTATCGCGAGTAACGTTTGATAATTCGCGTCCGATACTGTGAGACGAGCGTAACGAGTCGTTTATCAACGACGATTGTACACAATTGTCACAATCGTCGCTCGTTCATCCGTACTTTGCTTGGAGTAACTCACCGTTTTTAACCGGACCTTCCGCAGACGGGATGGTGAGAAAGAAGAGTCAATACCAAATAGCCGATACGAGACCCCTCAAGAAGAGCAGTAGTTGTAGTACGATATACTTGGACGACAGTACGGTATCTCAACCAAATCTGAAGAACACAGTGAAATGTGTCGCTCTGGCCGTTTATTATCACATTAAGAACAGAACGTCGCAGCGTCAAATTGACATATTCGACGAAAAAATCCATCCACTGACGGTGAGTAAGATGTTTTGGCGTTATAGGCGTTTGATAGGACCGTAACGACGCAACGATCGATCGGCGTTTGTTTTAACATGTGCAGAGAGACTGCATCGCGGATGATTACGACAGGCACAATCCCGAGCATAAGGAGATATACAAATTTGTGAGAACGCTTTTCAACGCGGCTCAGCTTACCGCCGAATGTGCCATCATAACTCTGGTCTATCTGGAACGTTTATTGACCTACGCGGAAATCGATATAACCCCGGCAAATTGGAAGCGAATAGTACTAGCGGCAATTCTACTGGCCTCCAAAGTATGGGACGATCAGGCGGTATGGAACGTCGATTATTGCCAAATATTGAAAGACATTACCGTCGAGGATATGTGAGTAAAAGTGGCGAATTTAACTGTTCAACGAAACGGAACGAAATTGTTGGTTTCGATTTGTTCTTATCGATGTCTTATTTCATCGGTATTCGTTGATAATTATTTTGAATCGTTGCTTTTCAGGAACGAGCTGGAAAGACAATTTTTGGAGATGCTCCAATTCAATATAAACGTACCGTCGAGCGTGTACGCGAAATATTACTTCGATCTACGTACCCTGGCCGAAGCGAACGAGCTGACATTCCCGAGTGAGCCTCTCAGCAAGGAAAAAGCTCAGAAGCTCGAGGCGATGTCGCGAGTTTACGAGGACAAAGTAACGGCCGAGGCGCTTCGTAACGGTATTAAGAAATGGTCCAGTCTGGACAATGTGTGCATGGGTGGACCACGTCGTAGCATTGCAATTCTATCTTAATAATTTCGTACGGGAAAACAAAATATATATATACATATATTTTTTTTTCATCGTTCCATTATCGACGATCGTCACTTGCTCGCGCCGCGAGTTTTTCCATCTCGCTCGCTTTGTCTCTTTGCCCGTCTCACTCTCGCTGGGCGTTTTTTGACCGGTGCGCGTCGACACTGCGGAAATATTGAGCATCATTGCGACAACGATAGTAGGGAAGAAAAGCGACGTCGAAAAAAAATTATAACGAGATCGACGAAGAATGAAAGTATCGTAGACACGAAGGAGAGTACACATTCCGAAGTGAAGAATCGGCCAGCGATGTTCCGTCGATTGAACAAAAAAGAAAAAGGAATTGCTCGATAACTCAGGGTTAAAGAGTTCCATTCGACATTATCAACTTTTCGGAATTTTTAATATTTATACACACACACACGTCACATCCATAAACACACGTATAATATGTACCATTGACCTCATTAATTCGCCTCGAAAATTTCGATAGTGAGATCATTGAGACTCAAAAGGACGCTGCGTTTTTCCGAGAGCTTCCTGCAGCCGAGATCGATGGCATAATGAATCCGAACGGAAACTCAATCCGTAATGTGTTTTTTAACAATCCCGAACGATATTTGAGCACCCTGAGGTCTTACTGTTGGGAAAATCGAGTACCATGGTTTGAGAATTTGTTTACTCTAGTTTTGCAAAAAGAAAAGTGGTATCAATGATGAAGGATCCAGATCGAAGAAAGTCTACTTGTTTTGAGTAAGAAAAGCGAATAATAGGATTAACAAATACACCGATTTTATGCCTTTTTGGCAGTTATCCGCAATTCATATTTTCATGTAATTAATGAAACACAAAGGCAAAATTCAGAAGATCGTTCCGATTCCGTTTTTCAAGAGCGTCATATAACTTTTATTTTAATTAAGCACCCATTGTTAGTTACGTCTTGGCGGATATCCCTTAGTCAACAAAAAAGCTCTTTTTTGCAGACTCGTACTTATTCGCGTCAACTTCCTTTTGAGAAATGCGTAAAATAATTCTTTTGACCCTTCCTTGACACACTGGGTTATTTTGACCCGGACGAATTTTAAAATAAAATGCTCACTTGCCCAAAATTGAAGGCTTTCAATCATTTTTACCGACACAATTTTATATTTTCCGAATTTTAATTATGCAGACGTATGGAGAAATGTTTAAAGTGTATCCCTAATTTGTTTCAATAAAAACCGACCGAAGGGTTTTTGAGGGCAATAGTGTGTCGAGGAAGGGTTAAGGCTCGCTACTTGGATTCACGTGACTAACACCACGAGTTTTCTCAAACACGGGAACTCGAAGGAGACATGTTCTTCGTAACGGTTTCGTAATATTCAAAGAAACGAACGGAGACATTGGTAATTACCCAGAGGGACTCTAATATATATTTTTATAAAGTAAATGAAAAAGAGAGGAAGATGAGAAATTCCATTTTAACTGGAGGTCGCAGTGACAATCCAGAGTCTTTTTAGGATATGTATACGAATTAGTCGTCGCCGTCAACGCTGCTGCAGCCGTTTATATATATATATATATATATGAGGTATTCCACGTGAATCCGGTGGACTTTTTCCCTGAGCCCCGCCAATTCGATTTATTTTTTAAAATCTGATGCCATCGACTCTAAAAGACCACCCTAAATTTTTTTCAAAAAATTCGAAACAACCCGTAGTAAAAAAAATTCTCTGAAAAAAACGCCCTGATTTAAAAATCTGAAAAAAAAATACCAAAAATGCGTGATTATGTGTAAAAAATGTCAAGCTATCACCCGCAATAGAAGTATGATTTTTTCCGTGCTTTCTGAGCGATGAACGTTAAAAAAATCCGAAAAATTGACTGCTAACTGTTCAAGGTCCATGATTATGATTTGGTTATTCAAAAATGGCCAAAAAATTCATTGTGGGTATCAAAATATTTAAGTATCCGCCCAAAGTAAGCGGTTGTTGAATATTTCGGTTTTTTAAAACGTTAATCGCTCAGAAAGCACAGAAAAAATCATACTTCCACTACGGGTGACAGCTTGAAAATGTTTACATATAATCACGCATTTTTGGGAATTTTTTCAGATTTTTAAATCGAGGAGTTTTTTTAGAACTTTTTTTTGTTTGACTAAGGGTTGTTTCGAAAAATGTAAAAAAAAAATCAGTGTGTCTTTTAGAGTTGATGGACTCAGATAAAAATAATAAATCGAATTGGCGGGGGTCAGGGAAAAAGCCCACCGGCTTCGCGTGGAATACCTCATATATATATACACGCATACACATGCATACATATAGTAAAACGTGCCGAATCGAATGATAAGCGGTACGAATACCGAGCCGAACCTGCAATTATAGATATAAAAAAAATTATGAAAAAATGTTATAAATTCTTGCAACTGCATTTCTATTCGCATGCGAAGTAATGTCACAACGTGCGACGATCAGCACGTTGAATTTTTTTGTATTGCGTCGTTTACGATTTGTAACATAAATGTACCGATTTATTGTCCTCTTATCGATATAGGGAGATTTTATGTTTATTTAGACACGCCGAAGCGCCAATAAATAAATATTTGTACTTAAATCTTCGACTGTCAACGATCAATTTGTTCAATTCAACAAAGGTTTCTTTTTTTTTTCGTCACTGTTATTCGGAGGACACTTTTTCAAATTCCAAATAATTCTCCGTAGGATAATGGATGAATTTTTAGAAAAAATATATATATAAACGTATTGTAGGTATGTGTGCGTTCCGAAGTACGCTTTTGTGATTATGTCCATCTGACGAAGAGCTCAACGCTCGAATCCCTCTGTCCGTCTCTCGCAATGTGGGAAACTCTTATGAAAGCGCATACAAGTGATATTGCCATTGTTCGGGCATTCGGAGACTCGATCCACGGAAGTCGAATGCTCATTTGTCGTCATTTTCACCGTGGGCCTTAAACAAATAGCGGTACAAAAAAAACATTTCGAATTTCAATCTCGAGCACAAGGATATAAATATACTTTCGCGAGTACAAGAGGGACGGGCGCGCAATGAGCCATGAGCGGCAAAAATACGATGCACCATAGAGTATATTCTCCGAACTATACCGCTTGTGTGGTAGGAAAATGTGGAGAGGAACCGATGTCTTCAACGATAAAGTAAAAGGAGCAGTTTTGTGCTTAATTATCATGAAAACTTCTCCTAAAGAGGTCAATTATTGTACGCTCAAAAAAAAACTCCGAACTGTGAAACAAAACGTTGTTTTTCATTTCAGGTGATAAATATATGAATTTATAGTACCTTTACGAAGAATGTTTCCGTGGATTGTAAGCAAAACATTTGTACGTGGCGAACCTTTGACGAACTTTCCTAGTGATTGCAAACATATGGAACTCTGTGCGGCGCCGTTGGGAATTAATTTCGGCCGAGGTATCCACGCCCCTCATAGCCCTGTGTAATTATTTTTAATTTGGGTGTAGTGTTACGTCCCGGAGGGAGATTTAGGTAGAACTCGCGGGGTTGCCGAATTAGAGCGCGAAAGTTTGAATTGATTTGGGATTGCGCAGTGAGTCTTTGTTTGGCTTCCGCGTGAGTCCCGAATACAGTCTAATAACACTTTGGATTTAGACGAATTTGAGGTGCGTGATTCTGGTAAGAGAGTTGGATCCGCCCGATGGATTGATCGTTGATCAAATAAATGTTCAGACGCGTAGATTTTGTCTTAAGGGAGACTTTGTCCTTGAAGTTAGCGGCTCAACATGAGCAGCTAGAAGAAGAGGAGGGATGCCTCTATGGACCAGGCATTGCCGATTAGCGGTAATTATAAACACATTTGTGTAAACACATTACAAAACTTTAAACGCGTTTTTCTCGAAAACACGTTTTCAAAAATGGCTGACATTCTCCTGACCGCTGTAATTAACGTATCGACCTGAAATTTGGAGAGCATACTCAGAAAATATGTCTTCACGGAATGACGGATCGTTTTTTCGATAGATACATTTTTGCATTTATTATTTATCTTTTTATGCGAAAAAAAACGCGAAAATTCGATTTTTTTTTAAATTGCCGCTATTTTCCGAAATTTGTACTAAACGAAAAACCCATCCGTCATTCCATGACCAAAGGGTCACAGATTGATAATATGCTTTGAATTTGTGTTTCAGATGAACAAAGAGGGGGCAGTGATGTCAGCCGTTTACCTCCCGCGATTTAAGGACCTGTTTTCGCGGAGCTGCAACGGCCGCGATTTTGGTTTTTTTTTTTCAAAAAAAAAATTTTTTAACGTTCCGCATATCATGAATAAAAGCAAGAAAAAACCGCACTCAAAAAGCTTTACTCGTTTCCTTAAAAAAAAAAAAAATGTAAACACCTGAAATATGGCACTCCAAGGACAAAGTCTCCGTTAATTCACATAGTTCACGTTTATTACGGTTATTACAAACTTATAGTTTGGTACGAAGATAGATACGCGTACAATGATTCCACGGAAACACAGGCAAATTGTTTAATTAACTAAGTCGACTATTCGATTTGGAGTTCGGTAACGGAGTGACGCTCCTTCGTATCGCAAAAGCGAAGAGAGTTCGGTTTTGTGAGGGGAAGGAATTTTTTGGGAGAGTGCATTTCTTATGGTGCGTTTTTAGGCATTGGGTAATCAGTCGTAAAAGTTACGTTAATTTTCGTGATTGGTTAGCCGAGTAGGGGAGCATGATTCTAGATTTCTTATTGGGTCGCGGCTGAGATAGGCGCAATCGGTGCTCTCTTTCCAACAATCGACTTTAGCGCACGTGTTCTCGTAGATCTCGCTGAGGGCCGGTTTTACGACCGCGTGAAGTCACGGGTGAGTTTTCCTTGGAGGTCTGTTTTGAATTTTAGGATAAAGGATTATCTTCGCTTGGGTCCTACGTTTTTTCTATTCGAGTGCTCCGTGAGCGGAGTTTCTCTTTCGGGACTGCAAGTAGGTTCGCTCGTAAACTTCATTTACTATTGGCTATATTCACGCGTGGGAACGTACGCGCGACGGTTTCCCATTTGGGTGCTATGATCTATTTTGACGGTCGCCTGCATAAGTTTTACAAAATATAGAGTTTTGTCGATAATTGGTGGTGCCGCTATGGTGCATGTTGGTATCGATAGTTTCGTGGACAAGAAATTTAACAAAGGCGAAGGCTGGGACGTAACAGTAGTTCCGAAAGGGACATACCTCCGATTAATTTGGAATTTCGTAAAGTAAAAAGATTGATTATGTTATTTACAGTTTTTGTCGAAAACCATTCTGTGTTATTTTCACTATAATATTCGTGATCAGCGAGTAAAAATACATGGGTAGAGGAGGCTGGCGTTCAAAGTGCGGGGGGTACGTTGTTCCGATACGCATAGCGTCGCGAAGAATAGAGATAGCAATGTGCCAAGTGCGTCGCAAAACGTCATACCATGGCGCTGTTTTCGCAGCCATTTTAGTGACGCCGGGAGGATGAGTAAGAGTTGTTGTCGCTTGGAGGAATAACTTACCCCCGGCACTTTGAACCCCGGTCTCCCCTACACCAAATTTCAAATTAATCTGAGGTATGACCTTTTGGATACTTTATCCATAAATTTAAAGGTAAAAACAGAAAGAACAGTTTTGTTTGCAATATTACGAGCAATTTTCTGTTTCAAATGATTTATAATCGATATTGCACCGTTGCTGCATGGCTTTTCTTTGTCCGCTGCACGGAAAATTTTAAAGAACATAGGTATTGGAAAAAAATAGCGGGTGGTCTTGAATTCGCGATCGTAGCAACGCACCTGACAATTGTGCACCAGACGTTCTCGGCGCCAGTCACGCATCTGGAATGACAAACGAATTCGTACGGGACAACGTCCTTTTATGTACTTGTAGCGAGAATACAAGGATGCCTAATATGCAAGTTTTTCGCAGTCTATCTGCTTCGTCAAAAATGCATATCGAAACTGCAGACTCCTATAACCTGCAACTCGACAAATTGTTTTTTTAAATCATTTTAAATGTTTAACAAAGTAAATTTTAAGAGGGAATCTACCTTTGTGAAGGCAAAATCAAGGGTCATTTTTGACAATTTATTTAAGAAAAACAAAACAATATTTTTTAATTCGGTTTTTACATGTGAGTACAAGTCTTGAAGGAAAAATTATTTTTTTAAAAATGATTTCGAAACAAAACGGCGGCGCAGTAGTCAATGAAAGAAAACTCCTTTTTTTCATAGTTCTCTACGGAAAAAATAACATCAGCTGTAGCGTCTAAAAAAACCGTTGACTTCAAACACGTTTTTCTCAAAACCATGTTTTTGAAATCGGCATGCAGCAGAACTCGAACAATTTTCGTCCAATTGACTTGAAATTTTAACTGTAGCTTCTTATATTACTGTCGAGTACGAGCTCTTTTTTCGATTGATTAAAAATTATCATAAATATGACATGAAAATTATGGTTAAAAAAATGAACTTTTTTCCAAACTCGTTTCCATTTTTTATTTCCCCCCGTACTTGACTGCAAAAAGTAATATAATTAAGGAAAATCTTTCACTCTTAGTTCCAGGATTATATTTACGACAGTTCTACCACGTGCCCCGGAGAAGGTTGGTTGAAAACCAGTAGTGCCACAGCGACTCGTGCGCCGCCATTTTGTATTCTTTTGACAAATACATTTTTTTTTACATACCTCAATATATACCTAATAAAGCCTGAAAGTTCTTTTGACCATGTATTTTATTCCTCTCTTTAAAAAAACTTCCAAAGTAAACGGTCGAAAATGGGCAGTCACATTGGTGCCCTCCCTTAAACGCGTTTTTCTCGAAACTACTTGTTTTTAAAAACTGTGTACAGTCAAACCTCGATATAACGAATTTCAAGGGACGTTCGTTATATCGAGTTTTCGTTATACCAAAGTCATGTTCCTTAAAATGCTCTCAAAAAAATATACCAGTATTATAAATATGCGGATATTTTTTTAAGAAAGGTTTTAATTAGAGGTTTTTTTACAAGCAATTAGCAATTAGAGCATAATGTATATGATTATGTCGTTGTATCAAGATTTCGAGTGTCTATCGGAAGGAAATGGACAAATATTCGTTATATCGAGGTAATTGTTATAACGTGGTTATCTGGGAAACGATGTACAAGATTTCTCGACATCCAATGAACAGATTAACTTGAAATTTGGTACGCTTATTCAGTGTAATAGTAGTTTAGTCCAGACCGACGTTTTCCTTGTTAACATTTTTTTTTCATAAATTATTCACAATAATGCCATTTTTCCTCGAAAAATCGAGAAAAAAGTTCAAACCTTTTTTTTGATTATTGAAACACGATAACAAAAAAAGCTCGGTCAAGTCTTAGCCAATATTATCTTTTTTATGGAACAACTTTTTGTTGTTGTTATTTTAGATCAACTGGGTAGCGAAAATCAAGTACACCGTCGAGCTTCTCACGTTTAAATGTCCTTCTCTAAATTGTTTATAACTTCTATAACTATTATTTTTTAATGAAATTTGGTACACATCTTAGTTAACTTAGTTATGATTGAAATTTGGTACACAACTTAGTTAACAAATAAATCTCCAAATGATTTTTCAATTATCTTGTTCCTTAAAAATTAATTTTGGACCGTTTAGCCTAACCCCTTAAAAATAGGCACAATTGGTATGATACCGAAAAGTTGCTATGTTGACTATTAACTTTTCAATCGCAAACTCAAAATAATGTGTGCCAAAATTGAGTCATTTTTCCCGAAACATTTATCAAATTGGCTGGCAGCATAACTCGAACAAATTTTATCCGATTCGCTTTAAATTCTCACCGTACTGTTTACACTAAATTCTTAACAGCAATACGTAGTGATTTCTTTATTAGTGGAAAACTACTGTCATGAACAATTTCCCACAATGTTGTAACTGAAAACGTGACTTTTTTAAAACGCCATTTCTCTGGAAAACATTTTAGTTTTAATCTATGTATCATAGATTCCATTGTGTGGGGTCTTCCACCTTATTACATTCCTCACCATATTCCACTTCACATTAAATCTATGTATTTTTTCTAGCTGTTATCGTGCCGATGATTTAAAAATGTTGGTTTTTTATGTTCGAGGTCAACATTTGCAGCACGTATGAAAATTTGAAGCACGAAGCACCGCCCACAAAAAAATACGTACGCTTACAAAGCTCGAGCGTTACTTTAGAAATCTGAGAGAAGACCACTTACCTTAGAATGCTATTTGCATCGACAAAAGGATTGAAGACATGCTTGATCGTGATCTCATTAATCTCCAAACGAGCAAAATCTTATTCAACAATGCCATCTTATTCAAAAACAGCATATGAGATCAATCACAATCATTTATTGAATATTAATCAACAATGACTACCTACCTAAGGAGGTAGTACCGGTACGTATCTAAATCGCAACGCGAGAATATTCATATTATAACTTACCTGATTGTTTTGCGTTAGTCTTATTAGCTTCTCCAATAATTAAGTCTTTGTCTCATTTAAATATTAATCAATATTAAGTAACGAAACATAATCAATCGCAGAAAGCTTCAAAATGACTGAATAATAAGCAGTAAAATAAACATAAAAACCAACAACACTTGAATAAACATGATGTCTTCTTCTAATCTAGGTAGTTTTGTCATTTTAACCGGTATTATAGAAACAATACAAATTTCTTCTTCCGGCGTCGGTCCTATTTTCCTTCCACCGCTGCTATTCGTTTTCTAGGAATCCTACAATGGTAAATTAAATTTAAGGTTTTTTTAGAATTCACAAATGACTTAACGCGGTCCTCTAGTTTCTCTAGAAATAATCAATCTCATTGTTTTTGCATAAACTTTATTAACATTTAAATAAGCTTTAAAAATTTTTTGAAGTCAAAATATATAATAGAATAAAGGTTATAGTGGCCGACAGGAAGACATCAAGTAAAAGAGGTGCTTGACGGTGACCAAGATTGCGGCTGTTCTGCTTATCTGAAATCAAAAAACCAAACGGCATTTTAATCTTCATATTTAAGACTAGCGATTGAACTAGAGTGAATTCTAAATGACCAAAATTGACTTTTTTATACACTTTTGAAAATTACATTCTATTTTTTACTCATTTTTTCTTACGTTTGTCGCTCGGACAAAAAAAAACTATCGAAGCAATCATGATAATCCTAGTTCAATCGCTGGCTTATAACATATTAAAGATGCTGTATAAATTTGAACAAGATCGGTGCAGTAGTTTCTGAAATATCGTGGTCACCGTTTCGAAAAATGGTGTTTCGAGAAAAACGCGTTTGAAAGTTCGCGCATGTGATTTATACTAAAAATTTCATCTCACCGTCAATCTGCTATGTCTGGACCATACAATAGGCCTTCCTCTTTTTCTTGGAAGTCACGCAGAGCTGCTCCGTCTTCCCTTTTCGCGATTCGGGCCTGTTTTACAACATCACTCGTGCGCCTTTCTGAACGGTCGATCCGAGAGCTATCACGCTGTTGAACATATCCTTTAGCTTGTGGGCCGATTTTCACTCCCATGGTTTCCAAGGTCTTCAGGATAGATTTGAATCCTTCGTTGAAGATTATGACAGCGAGAAACGTGGCGATTTCAACCACTTTTGGCCCAGAATGGAGGTGCTTCGGAGCAAAAGTCCAGATTAACGAATTGAGCGACTCGTTATTGTTTTGAGTTTCTGCTCCCAGGCATCTGCTTAACAATTCTTCTTTGGATAAATCCTCATAAATTGGCTTTATAACTTTTTGAACTGCTTCAGAAAGAGGCGGTTTATTGTGTTTGAATTGCTCAGCCTCTCCGAGAAGCTCATACCTGCTCCGTTCCAGGGCCGTAACTTGTGAACCACTTCGAATATCGAAAAATCCTTTGGCACACATTTTCTACACATGTTGTAGATGTGATTTATGAAAAAAAATCGATATTTTCGACCCGAGAAACTAGAGGACTGCCTTAAGGTACACAGTAAACCACTCGGGGCACACTGTGAATCACGGTCCACCGTGTACCTCGAAAAATCGAGCCACTGAGTACCGACCCTCTCTTTTTTTCTGAAGCGGGTACTAACAAGTTTCTACTTTTGTTAGATTAACACAATGCTCAAATACCGCAATGTAGCTGTATATTGCGAAAGAACAATGACTTCGAACATAACTGCGAAAGGTGAAGAAGCAAAAAAAATGGCTTTGGCTACGCAGAGGGCTTTTCGGATCCGGTTCGGGTTAAATCGTAATGACACTGTTCCTGATCCTAAAACCATTCGGAAATGAATCAATAATGTGTGGGCGACAGGATCTGCAGTTCCTAAAAACCAGTTCGGCGACCTAAAAGTGTGCGAACACCTGAAAACATCGCGGCAGTAAGAGCGTCAATCGAAGAGTCTCCAACCCTATTGTGAGATGTTGGAGAACCTTCTGCGCCCCAAAACTGAAGAGTATGGCAAGGAACACAATACAGTCTTCTGATTTCAACAAGATGGAGCCACGGCCCATACTGCTCGTCGCGTCGTTCACGCGAAATTTTGCAAGCGGTCTTTCCCGGTCACCTGATCTGTTTGCGGGGGGATGTTCCTGGCTCCCTCGCTCCCCCGATTTGACCCCGTGACTTTTTTCTGTGGGGATACGTCAAAGTTGGGGTATACAAACTTCGACATCGAACCCTTGAAGCTCTGAAGATGGCGATTGAGGACGTCATCGCTGGAATTCCGCAAGATATGGTGAGAAGAGTGGCCGAAAACTTCTTTGAAAGGCTCAATATGTGTATTGCTCGTCAAAGCCTCCGACAGGAGAGTTTCTGCAGTCTGACTCGTACGGAACGATGCCTGTGGAAACCTCGGTGAGTGGCGACACCGCCGTTCCAGCTGGCCTACCACGGCTGTCAGGGCGGGACCCGCAAAGTGTAGTAGCACGATTATGTGTCACGAAGACCCCACTAGTGATCTAAACTGGTACCATGGGGGCTGGAAAGCCACCGACGAGTAGTCGGCCCAGCCGGTGAGGTTAGACTCGTGGGGGCAGTGGTTGGCCGCATGTTGGCCAGGAACCGTTAGTGGTTCCCACGCGTGAGCTGCGCACCAGCTTGCAGAACTGTTACAGTGTTGGAAAGTCACTCGGCTTCACCAGTAGTTGTATGAGGATCCGCATCCGAATGTAAACTGGGAGGCTTGCATATGCCTGTCGCGTGGGGGTCGTGTTGGTTGAGGCTTACTGGCCAGGCACAGCACGTTAAATCAATGCAGTTGATCTGCTGGTCAAGGCCGCCACTTACAAGGAACATCCCTCAGGTGACACCTTTCGATTTTGTTGAAATTTGGATATGTTATAAAGCACCGAAAAGTAAGCGATACATATTTTTTTATCGGCGGAAAAACGGTTGTAAGGGCTAAAACGCACCCTAAAAAAAGGGGATGTTTTTCGTTTTTCGTCGATAACGTTTTAACGGTACGAGATATTAAAATATTTCAAATTGCAACAATGTTTATTTTTTTGTGCACTATACATTGGAGATGAGAACGATAACGTTATCGACGAAAAACACCCTTATTTTCGAGGGTTCGTTTGACCCCTTAAAACCGTTTTTCCGCCGATAAAAAAAAATACGTATCGCTTACTTTTCGGTGCTTTATAACATATCCAAATTTCAACAAAATCGAAGGGTGTCACCTGAGGGTTGTTCCTTGTTAGACATCATTTTCAAAACACCATGAAAAAAAACGGAATCATGTGTACTTTTGGGCAATAAAAACCTTTTTTATGTATCTTGAAGCGTTTTGTTTTCATTTCACCCGTCAAATCACGGACTGCATTCTGCCCTACCCTGTATATACGCGTCCACTTCTGAGGAACAGAAAAGGTTCCGTGTACCCACTGTTTCCACTTTGATCCTACGCGCCGATCGGCAAGCGGAACTCTGAAATTGCTCCAAAGCTTGGGGTACCGCGATACAATTTTTGCGTCTAACAATCACACCATAAAGCATATTCCTACGCATTTTGATTCCTTTTAACATTGTGATTTATTCTTGTAATTTGGATTTTTATCGAACACCACCGTAACTTTTGTTGCGATTTATGAGATTATCAAGATGACATTGAATTTTTAAATACTTCATTTATACGAAGTGAATAACGCGTATTCCGTTGTGCCTTCATTTTCGCGTTAACAGTTGGCGATTCCGGCTTCACTCGGAAATGCACTGCTTAGGAAGAATAGAAGATTGCTAAATGCGGCAAACCGAGAGAGTGCCCAAAGCGGCTGCAGTATAGCTTCCTCGCGTAGTGTGGTGTCTTCCCTTTGTGCTAAATTTCTTCAGAGTGGTTGCTAAATTAAAAGAAGGCCGTTGAGTCGATTAGCGAAAGGAACGTTAAATATGAGAATTCTTGGCGGCCGAGCAATAGCGAGAAATCGTAGTTACGGGCAACGAGTAAAAAAAAGAAACACATAACTGGAAATTCATCAACGAAGAGTAAAAACGATGGTGCAAAAGAAACAAAAAGATCACGCAATGAATATCCGTCCACTACGTTCGTTACATTGTCGTCTAATATTTAGGATCGATCGCGATCGCGACGTCATTCAGCGCGATAGCTGACACATTCATAGATATACATATACATGTATGAGTCGAACGACATAATTCTAAGCGACTGTATAGGACTGACGCATCCCTGGCACACACTTTCGCAGTCGCTGTTCAATTACAATGATCGTTGATTTCAGACGAATAGCAAAAATAAAACCGAATGCTCACGCTGAACGAGGAGTTTAAAAATAATCGTTCGGCCGCAATTTATCGTGACGAGTCTCGTGTTCCGTTCCAGATGATCAATGAAGAATATTAAGTTGGCCGGTATTCGTCGCGTATACCATTCCTTGGCCCGGTTGGGGGGCCCATCTGATGCAATTTAAAATGATGTAGCCAACGGTATTGTCGCTACTGAGTACCAATTCGCGCACAAGTCTCATGCCCCTGCCATCTTTGAGATCGGAATCCGCGCGTACGTTACGATTCCTCCACCAATTTTCGTTGGCACGTTCCCGACCGTCGTTTTCGTCGTCCTCCTCATCCTCTTCATCCTGATCCTGGCCATACGGCTCCTCGTCGTTCTCACGTTGTAGTCTCATTCGTATATTGACGACATCGCCGTTCGGCATTATCAAATGCCTGCCCGCTCGTTCGTAAGGTATGTATATGGGTATGCGTCTTCTCGTGGCTTTCGTGCGCAACGTTTCCTTCTCGTCGGACGTCGGAGTGACCAATTTGTAGATCAAGGCCATCGGAAGTAGTCGGGATAGACCGTGAGGTCGTCGCAAGGCCATGCCAACCAGCAGGTGTTCCCTCGTCGGGGACAACGACACCGATACGACCGACGTATTCACGTTTGCCGAGTGCAATCTCTCACCCAAAGATTCCCATTGTAAACTGTAAACTCCTGAAAAACAGAGTTTGTTTTTTTCCCAATCATTACACGCGTTTGTCCATATACAAGGTTGTTACGCATTATTGACTCATAAATTCCCTGACTTTTACACATTTTCCATACAGGCTTTGCCAAAAATTCCAGGTTTTGCAAATTACCCAGATTAGGGTCAAATAAAGAACACTTTGTTTTCCATCAAATATAGATTTTTTCAAGTTAAGGGGCGATACCAGTGACACTTTCAAAAAATCGATTTTTTTCGGCCTTTTTCAACAGTTTATACTTTCAAGAATATCATTATCATTTATATAATTTATATCATTTATATCGATGTCATTTTATCTTGCAGAAATCGATAGTTAAATCTTTAAACGGGTTTTTCTCAAAATGAGATTTTTCAAATTCGCTGACATTGTAACTCAAAGAGCAATTATCCGATTGACTTGAAATTTGAACTGAGTACTCTTGAATATATTTACTCTACAATGACGTAAGATATTTTTGATTGGATGAAAATTGACGATTTGGCATTGAAAAAAAACGACCATTTTATAGCCAAGAAAACAGACTTTTTTCATAACTACGCCATTTTGTTAGCTTTTGATATTTTTCGAAAATCGTACGTCATTGTACAGGAAATACCTTCCAGTTCTACATTTTTTTCTTTTTCGGTTTCGGCTACTCAATAGGCCGGAATCATGTCAGCAGTGGAGGATTTTTTTTGGCGCCTCCGAAGGCAGCGCATAAGTCGCTTGGATCTCAATATTTTTCTATAAATAAATTATGTAATATAGGTCAAATATAGCCAAATATATTCTTAATTTTCCGAAACATTTAATTCAGTACTTTTCTTCCAAAAAATTCTCGAAAACCACCCAAATTTTCAGCGTTCACACGGGTATAGCCCCTTAAAGACCGCAAGTCTCGTTTCAACCATACTAGTATTTGTAAACGTTACAAACTACACGGGAAAAAAGATATACGTGCAAATAGCAATGAATCATTTTTGTGAAAAAAAACGTAACATTTTTGACCGACTTGAAAAAACAAAGGAAATTCGATCGTTCTATCGAAAAATTATGTTGAACTGGATAACATAATTTTTTTCAAGACAAAATATATAGAAATATCAAAAAATGAAATAAATTTTTTTTTACAACTCAAATTCGTCGAATAATTTAAACATTGTAAAGTTAAAAAAATACATTAAAAGCAAATACAGAATCTGTTCTTTATTATAAAGAGAATTTTTTATGCCGGTGACAATAAATAAACAATAATACAAACAGTTATCTATAACAATAATGATGTGGTTGTGTATCGACAGATCGAATGCAAATGTATAGAACTTCACAGTAAATTAGTTTTCAGTTTTTTTTTATTATTTAAATGTTTGGCACTAACATCACTTTTTTGTATATAATGAAGAATAATATGTATATTAAAAATATACCAAAATATTTATTTTTAAACTGTTCAGTTTTTTTGTCGAGTCGGTTTCATTTTTCGTAATTCTCGCAAAAAGCAAATTCTGAGAAAATACCAGAGAATTTTCAAAATTCCCTGATTTTTTCCTGATTATTCCAGGAGGAAAGAAATTCCCTGAGTTTTCCCGGTTTTCTATATGCGTAACAACCTTGATATACCATAAAGTACTAAAAGGCGCAACGGAGGAAATAAAAATTTCGCATAGCTGGCCAAGGTTTGCAAAGTTATCTAAAACGCCCGCTTGCTATATTTGTTCGTGCGTAAATGTGCTGAGTAAACTTGACTAACCCACTGTGGCTGGCTGGCCTATGGTGAGCGGTGGCAACACGGTAACCAATAATTTTCCGTCCGACGATATGTCGATACTCGCATCGTTGTGAATCTGACATGCTCTCACGACAACATTTTCGTGGGCTGAAAAAGCATTTTTTTTAAATAGGCGGTTGTCACGTCGTGGCAATAATTATTCGCAGTTTTTATTAAGGCGGTCATCTCATCTGACAGGTCCAAAAAAATCGTCAAAATGTTTTTGCACAAATTGGAAAAAAAATGTGTGCGTGTTATATGGACCAGGCATAGCAGACTAGTGGTGAGTCAACATCTTCTTCGTGTAAATCGTATTTGAACATTTGAACGCGTTTTTCTCAAAACTGTATTTTTTAAATTGGCTTCCGAGATATCTTAAAAACTACTGAACGGATTGCGCTCAATTTTTTACGATATAGTCAGCACATCTAATTCTCAACCGAACTGGAATATTTCTGATATCTGCCATAGTTTTTTGTCAAGCTAAAAAGTCGAAAAAGAATGACGAAACTTGGAACTTAAGGGATAACACCACTCTAGAATTTTGGAAAAATCGTTTTTTTGGGCTTAAAAAATACTTTGGGGTCATAGAAACAATATGCGATTGGCCCTGTGGCGAAAAAAATGTTTTAAAAGGTTCAGTTATAGATTTTGCCGCAGCGCCTCGGACTTTTTTCAGTCGCCTCGTACAACTTTAAACGCGTTTTTCTCGAAATCACTTTTTTCAAACTGGGAGAACGGATTACTTGAACACGTTTGCGTGGATCGATTTGACATTTTGATAGTAGCGTCACAATTACATTCTCTACGGGAGTACGTAGCAGTTTTTAAAATAAATGTAAACTTTTTTTATAAACAATTTACTGCTTAGGTTTTGGCCAAAAAATCGATAAATTTTTTTCAAGGTGCGCCATTTTTTCTAAATTTGATAACAAAATCCCTACGTAGTCCCATAGCTAATAATATATAGACTATAATTTCTTTGCTTTTTGTTCTAGGTCTTATACTTTACGAGGAAACTGTCCTCCCGTGAAACTATTTGTAAAAACCACGTTTTTCAAGATGGGCTCTGTCACTGCCATTCTGTATGAAAATTATAATACATTCTTTTTATACTTCAATACGTGTTAAATAAACCCTCTTAAAAGAAATCCCATTCCTTTTTTCAAACTCCCAAAATAAATTGTCAAAGTTAGGCCTTATTTTCTGCCGCTAGAGTGGTGTTATCCCCTAACTTTAAAAACCGTGCCAAAAGTTCAATTTTCGATATTTTTACTTCACTCTAGTTCCGGCGTTAACCTGAGTTCTACAAATTAAAATGCCGTTTGATTTTTTTTTCCGATGAGCAAAACCTCCGGTATTATGGCAGCCGTCAACTTTTTTTCACACATGAATGTCTCCCGAACGATGTAAAGTCGATTGAACTCGTTATTTTTGTTTGACAAAATTCTGAGAGACTGTAAAAATATTAATGAATATGTGTTAAAAATTCTAAGATAGTTTCAATGGTTCATCAAAAAGTTTCCAAAAAAGAGCGAAAAAACGCCGTCACATGGGATGACCCCCTTAATAGAAGTTGACTACTGGATTATCCTCACGATTCGAAACGTCCGGTATATCCGCGTGCGTAAAGTCCCACGCTTGTACCCTGTAACTGGTAACGTCTTCGCAGGGCCGACTCGGATAATCTGCGATTGAGGAAGCAAAAGAAGAAAATATGAAATCGTAAGCGTTAAGGGGTAAGGCCACAGTAGAATTTTCAGAAAAATCGATTTTTTTTTCGCCAAAACGGTGCTTTATCATCATAAGAATAAGTTACTATTCGATTTATAGCAAGAACATTTTTTTTCACCGACTTTAAGCGTATAACGTAAGCCCACCTCTGGCACGGCCAGAGTACCTAAAACTTTAAACGCGTTTTTCTCGAGACCGCTTTTTTCCAATTGGCGTGACAAATAACTTCAACAATTTTCACTCGATTTACTCCAAATTAAAAAGTGATGTTCCCAATTGCATTTCGCAGAGAAGTACGTACGGAATGTCTGATTAATCGAAAACTTTTCATTTTATGAGCAGTTTTATACGAAATTTTTTACTGAAAATTCATTCAAATACCTACAACTTTTGAATAAAACAATATTTTTCAAGTCCCGTACGCACTTCTCTAGGTATTCTAATGTAGATTGTGATTGTTCTAATGTAGTGACGAGAATTTTTGTTTGTTGTTCTAGTTAAAAAATTGTGGATGCTAAATTCACGCCCCGGAGCGCCTAAAAAAAGATAAGAAAATAAAATATTAGTAGTCGGCCATTTTGTACATCGAAAAAAAAGATATATTTTCAAAAAGCTTGATATTCATATTAAATAGATGTGTAATCATTATTATGAGTGAATCACTTTTTCATACGAAAAAAATTTATTAAATTCGCCCATGATTTTATACCCGTTAGTGTGGCCTAACCCCTTAAGTCAAGGTGTTACGCGACCGTTTGCAATAGTTCGCAGTACCTCTCGATTCTATATCGTCGCTGTCGTTGCCGGGATCTTGTCCCCCGCCTCCACCGGTTCCCCGACTCGCGCCGTATCCCACGTACAAGTTTTGCGCAGCTCGCAAAAGAGTCCTTCGTATCATATGCTGTCCGTACAGTCGCCTTCGTCTCTCGTGGTGCTGAGTTCAATAATACATCACGTTAAACGACTGTTTCCCGCATACTTGCCGTAACATACGATGGATACGAGGAGTTTCGAAAAAGTCTAAGGACGAATACAAATGAGTGTGTACCGCGAGTAGCATGGCTCGCAGGTCATTGCTGCTACGGAATCGCCGCGCGTTGAAAATCGGCGGTGACACTTCCTCCACACGATCGGCAAGATTTCGAAATCTATAGGTCGGCGACACTCTCGGCACGTTGATAAAGTTAACCGGTACGTTGTTGACGTGTACGGCCGGTACATTGATGCCTGTCCTCTCGCGCGTCTGGCTCCTCGCGTTATCAATATTCGACGCGTCACGCGGCGGGGGCTCGGGAATGTTGAATCTTCGTGCGCGATGTAAACCCGCTAACGCGCGAGCCTCTTCCAAGTTGAAAGTGAACGAATTGTCGCGCGGTCTCGCGAGCTCGCGAACAGGCGAAACTATACTCTCGGCGAAGGTTAGCCGAGGATTCGAATTGCCAACGTTGTTCTCGTTTCTGTTCGCAAATGTGGTGCGGATCGGCGAAAAACGAATGTGAGTTTGGACGCTTTCGTTCGACGGCGTAGCCCTGCGGCTCGTCTCACTTTCCCGAACCGACGAATCACCGGACTCGGCTTCATTGTCGTTTCTGACGCGCAAATCCTGCCGAAACGATTCCAAGTGGCGTAACGACCATAACCATTGTGTATGGAGCAAAGCCGTCAGCGCTCGCGCCAGGCTCAACATCCTGATTATTTCTGCAACAACGTGTTAAATTCCTATTGCGATTTTCACTCTCCCTCGTAAGTAACATTGTGAACATTTTTGTTCTTAAAACGATTGAGCGTCTGTTCTCGTTATACACGGGTGAGAAGACTCACGCATAAGTTGATGATTAGGGATGTTACTGTTCGAACCGTTCCGAGGCTTGTTCTTCTCGAAGAATCGAGTCAAATGTTGTACAATGGTATACAATTGCGATCTAAAAACAAAACATCATGTGATCGAATAGTTTCCAAAGGTCCCGCTTCGTGTCAATCATTTTATTTACGTTGTATCACCTGGCGAGATATCTTGGAATTTCCGTGAGACGTCTGTACTCGGCATCACTGGCGAACGTGGGCCTTCGCATACTAGATTTCCACATCGACGTTCTATTCTCCGACACCAATCGTTGCAACGTTCCTATCGCCGTATTGAAACAATCGGACGGCGGTGGCGACGTCGTTGAGGTGGATCGGCTGCTCGAAGCTTCATTGCCATCGCTACATAGAATAGAATCGAGAAACAAATGTATTCCTTTCCTCGAGGAGACACATCGCAAATTTGTAAAGGTTAGCGAGAAGTGAGCTGAAGTTCACAGGCATCGATCGAAATTCAACATTATTTTCTATCAGCGTCGATTAGTTTTTTCTCAAGGGGCCAGGCCACAGTAACGGGTATAAAATCATGTGCGAATTTAACAACTTTTTTTTTCGTATGGAAAAGTGATTGACTCATAAAATCAATTACACATCTATTTCGTATGAATATCAAGCTGTTAGAATTTTTTTTTTCGTGGTACAAAATGGCCGACTACTCGAAACTTCTCGAAACAGCTTTTTTCCAATTGGCGTGACAAATAACTTCAACAATTTTCACTCGATTTACTTCAAATTTAAAAGTTATGTTCCTAATTGCATTTCGCAGAGAAGTACGTTCGGGATTTCTGATTAATCGAAACCTTTTCATTTTATGAGCAGTTTATGAGCAGTTATAACGAAATTTTTCACTGGAAATTCATTTCTTAAGTTCAAATACCTACAACTTTCGAATAAAACAATATTTTTTAAATTCCGTCGTACTTCTCGAGGTATTCTAATGTAGATTGACGAGAATTTTTGTTTTTCGTTCTAGGTAAAAAATTGTGGATGCTAAATGTCACGCCGCGGAGCGCCTAAAAAAAGATAACAAAAGAAAATATTAGTAGTCGGCCATTTTGTATATCGAAAAAAAAAATATTTTCTAACACTGCATTATCGAAATTGGCGTGCAGGATTACTCAAAAACTATTCAGGAGTTTCGATACCAAAATCGAAATGGTTGTAGACGATTGAAATTCACATCACCGAGAGATTAAATTTAGGATGCATTAACTGTCCAAAAATTAATCCGTTTCACCACATAGTGTCGGAGATTTTTAAGGTTCAAGTTGAGTTTTGTTCGAGTGTTATTAATGAACCAAGTGGAGAAATCCCTTAATTTTTTAACACGACATTCCTGACACTAATCGCAGTTTGTTCATTTTCTTTTTCATTTAAATCGAAGCATTATTTTAACCCCTACAGCCCTATAACTAGTGTTTACGAAATGCCACGTGCCACGACGGTTCAAGATGAACCTTCATCCACTTGGTAATACACGTGGCACTTTGTAAACACTAGGTATAGGGCTGTAGGGGTTAAAATAATGCTTTAAATTTAAACAACTGAACAAACTACGATAAGTGTCAGGAATGTCGTGTTAAAAAATTAACCGGTTTCTCCACTTGGTTCATTAATAATACTCGAACAAAACTCAACTTGAACCTTCAAAATCGCCGAAACTATGTGGTGAATCGGATTCACTTTTGGACAGTTAGGGGTTACCCCCACATGCGATTTTGAAAAAATCGATATTTTTATTGCATTTTTTTTAAGTATAAGTATCTGAGAATACGTCCTGAAAATTTCAAGTCGATCCGAACAAAATTGACTGAGATATGAGCGTTGAAAGAGAAGAATCCGCGTTGAAAGAGCGTTGAAAGAGAAACTTTAAACGCGTTTTTCTCAAAATGGCATTTCTGAAGTCGGTGACCAAGATTACTCGAATACTAATGAACCGATCTTCTTGAAATTTTGCAGGCTTATTTAATACATAAAAATGTAGTCTTTAATCGTTCGATTTTTTTTTTCGAAAAAAAATGGCCGTTTTATAGCCAAAAAACGGCTGTTTTTTTTCGTTAAAATCGAACCATTAACTTTGACTGTCCGCCATTTTGTGAAAAATGAATATTTTTTAAAATCCTTCGATTAAAGACTAGTTTATACTTATATTTGACTAAATCCATCCGCATTTTTTTTTCAGATGATCCACTTCGTCGCAATGTTGGTCACCGCAAACCGTGTATATAAAAACATTATTTCATTGACGGCCATTTGCCACTAAACAATGTAAAATTTTTCAATAAAAAAATTACTGCAAGTTCTTCAAGATGTGTTCTTTAAGATGGTATATTGATCAATTAAAAAAGTTTTGTAGTTTTCTTTAAAAAAATTCATGAAAAAGGCCTTTTTTGCGCTACAAGTGGGGGTAACGCCTTAATGCATCCTAAATTAATCTCCCGGTGATAGGAAGTTCAATCGTCTATAACCATTTCGATTTTGGTATCGAAACTCCTTAAGTCGATTGAGTTGAAACTTGTCAGAAATATTGATAATATTCGTACCTTCTACTTGACGAGAATTGTTTTTGAAAAATTGGAAAAAAATACTACATTTTTAATCCCCATTTTACCGAAATGTTGCGTGAAAAGTTGATTTTCTTTGTAAATGCGTACCATTTTCTCAAATTTTCATTTTCTTCATTTTAATTATCGTCACATAAAAACTATACATGTTCTAACTGAAAAAGTGTTTGAAATTTTTTGCAAATCAGTCTACAGGAAGCTAGACTGCACGTCGATTCGCAACTCCCGCGGCGACCTTGCTGTAACACTTTGCCACAGCTCCGACATTTTGATGATGAATTCATTTTCAAAAATTATTGTGTACACTTAAATATAATATTAAAGTATACCTAAAGTTTGATAATTGTAGAATAATTATTTCTTAGTTCAAAAAATCCCTCAATATTGCTCATTTTCTCCCTGTCTAAATGTAAATGTATGCCTTAAGGGGATGTACAAGGTCAACATAACCTCAGAAATTTTCGTACCCAATTTTCTCATAGATGGTTAAATTTTTTTGGAAAAACAAAGCATTAAGCTCTGCAGAATTTCCTGACGCAGAGTTTGATGATTTCCTTTCGCCCTAAATATCATTCATCTCTGAGGAATCTCTGTTCGAAAATTTCAGCTATCTCTCTCGCACTCATATGTCACGTGGTACATCTTCTACTTCGCCTTAACAAGTTCACGTGAGAGTACTGTTTTCTTTTCAATTACCGGTCTTTACGCGACCGTTTGCGATCTTTTCGTTCAGGTTTTTTGTTCTCCAACACGAACAAAATATCAATTAGCGAGCGAGAAAATAAAGGTATAACTAACGATTCGACGCGACGTTTGATCGCCCCCTGTCGTCTCAGTGGGTTGCCATCGTTAGGATTATCGGCCGATCGGTGATCGCTGGAATTCACATTATTCTGACGATCGACGGCGTCTAGCTGCGAGCCACTAGCCATTTCGTCATTGTTGGACGGCAGCCTCGGAGCATTTGATGCGCCAGCGGTGTCTTCCGCATCGATCGTAGCGTCATCGAGATTCGCGAGCAAACTGGAGCTCGCTTGTCTGCGGTTGGCGTCGGTTTGGCTAATTTCGAGGAATATAGGTGTCCAAGCGGCCACGCTGGGTGAATCATGAAAAGGCGGTGGTGGATTGGCTCGTGGAATGCTCGCGAGTAAACGTTTACATTCGTTCGTTGAGCTCTCCGCAGCCAAGTTTTCGTCGTCCCTAGACTCGTCCTCTCTCGAGTCATCGTTCGTCTCCAGTCTGGCGCTTTTGGCCGGACGAGTTGGTAGATTCTCACGCTCGTTCGCATCCTCGGGATTCTCCTTCTTGCAGCTAGCCGATGCTCTCGGATCGTTCTCCGTCGAGTCTCCGGCTGCATCGAGACGATCGGCACCGATGGAACTTCTCGAGGTCGAAGGCTGCTCGTGATCGACCGGAGAAACATTATTTTCCGGAGCGCTCGACGATTCCGTGGGACTATTGGTAGCGTCGTCGGGTTTGTCGACAAATCCAAACGAGCGGAGGAGATCCTTGATTTCGGACCACAATTTTTTGCGTTTCTCCGCTTCGGTGATTGTGCCGGACGATGTCGAGGGGGCGTCATCGGGGGTGAGGCTCGAACTCGCTGCACTCGTGCTCGGTTGATTCTCCTCGTTGCTACGTTGCCTACCGAGATTGGCGGTCAGGCCGCGCAATACATTTTGGAACTCGGCCCACGATTGTTTGACCTCGGGATTCATCTGCACCGACTCCGTACTCGTCAAATTTCGATTCGAAGTTCGCGCGGGCGAGCATCGAACGGGATTCGCAGTCGTGGAGGCAGGGCTCAGACGATTCTCCTCGTTCCACTCGCACCCAATGAGCAGCGAGTATATATGACTGTGAAGATGCCCCCACATAATTTTAGCCTGACTCAAACGAGCCATTTCCCGGCACGCCGTTAACCATCGACCTTTCCAGCACTTGTAGAACTGCTGATCCCAAGGGTGAAACGGTCTTGGTCGCGGGGGTCTCCAACCGCGAAAACCCATGTCGTCCAATCTCGCAGTGGTCTCCACCGAACTTCCCGTTGCTCGCGATCCCGCGGGCTCTTCCGGCTCCTCCGAATGTGCGAGAGAACTACGAGAATTCGTCGTTTCACCCGTCTGCCTGCGGGATAGGGCCCGCATGTGGAGGTGCCTCGCCAATACGGGGATACAAGAGATGGCTCGGTGAAGCAACGGGAGGTTCTCCGGGTCCACTGAGCTTTCGAGCGCGGTAAAATCGAGATAAGATGGACTTTCCGTGGCGGCCGAAGAAGCCATGCTCGAGGAAGGCCGACTGAGCTCCGAATCCTCCGAAGGCTGGTTATTCGTGGATGCCGACGCTGGGATGGAAGAGATACTCGCCGATGACGTCGCAGCTCTTGTTTCGATTACCGGTGACAATTGATTTCGATCCGTTATGGAGTCAACATCGGCTGCGGTCGTTATGCGAACTCCTCCCGTGGCCCGTTCGGTTCGTCTTGCAGAGTTCTCGTTGGTCGTACCGCTCGGACGTATATTCGTCTGTGTACATTCAACCGGAATCCAACGGCTGGTCCAGTTGCTCGAAGTCGCGCTGGTACTCGCTCCAGGCGCCTCGGTCACGTTTTCGTGATTCGAATCGGAATTGCTGTTTTCCTCGAGCAACCAGTAGCCCGACTCTTCGCCGTTATCCTCGTCGGTGTTGTTGTTATTGTTGCCGCTGCTGACGTTGTTGTTATTTACATAATTATTGAAAGCAACCGATTCCGTGAGAGTCTCCATTCGTCGAAATAAGCGTGCAAGGCCGCTACGTGGAACGTAAGCTTCGTCGTTTTCATCTGCGTTTTCGCCAGCTATTGACGCCGCTTGATCGTCTCGCGGGCGATTCGATGAGTTGCTCGGGAACAGACGCGACAAGATTCCGTCGGGTCGCGGTTGACTCGGTTGAAAAGCCGAACGAGACGACACCGTGAAACCGGATGTACTCGACAGACGCTGAGAACCGGAGTTCTCAGCTGAGCGCTGCTGAGGGACTCGCTGCTGAGACGTCGCTTGAGCCTCCTCGCTCGAGGACGACGTTTCACCATCTGGGAACGAAAAGTCCAACGCAATTACACTTTTAGACTCGGGTGAGGGTGAAACAAGCACGTACTTTGATCGCTGCTTAAGGCGTTAGGCCACAGTAACGGGTATAAAATCGTGTGCGAATTTACCAATTTTTTTTTCGTGTGAAAAAGTGATTGACTCGTAAAATTAATTACACATCTATTTAGTCTGAATATCAAGCTGTTAGAAAATACAGTCCGACCTCCGAGTAAGAAACCAAAAGCCCCCAAGGGGAAGAGTTTTTCTTATATATCGCATACCCCCACCAGGCGCGCGCTCCGCGCTCACTACCTCTGTCTGTCTCTCTCACTCTTTTCCGCATGCGATCCTCTCGACAAGAAACTCGCTCGAACGAGTTGCAACTTCGTATTCACATCGCCCATGCAAAAACGTTTTCGACTGCGCGTGGACATTTATTTAGCGAATTTTCGTTTCACGTTAATATACATACTATTGAATATTATTGTGTACTACTGTATCTGAATTACTATGAACTGTTATAAAATGACCAAAACTGTAAAGAAGCGTAAGAGATCAGACTGTAGTATACAAGTCGAAGAAAATATTACGGAATCTGCGCCACAAGATAATAATTTAAACAAAGAGCTTTAAGTCTATATTGTTTTATCCCATTTATATCAAAGAAGAAGAAGTCAATATCTCTGAGGATCCATCTTCAATAGCAGAGTTCGAATCTCTCGAAAATATTCCACCGTCAGTTGAGTGCGTTGCGGATCAAAATAATACTCAATAAGACGAAAACGCTTTTTTTTACGTCTCGGAAACGTTTGCTGTTTTATATGAAAATTTTTAAACGCCCTTATCTTTGTTTTTATTTTATATGAAATCTTGTCAACACATATGTATCTTTCTAATACAAAAAATTTCTAATAAACTTGTAGATTTTATGTTACATTCACACACATACATACTCACGCACGCATGCACACCTCAATTTACACTACAGCGATCATTCTATTTTGCCCGAATAATCTCTCCCAGGCTGGTTTCTTAACCAGAGATTCCGCGCATAAAATTCTCGAGCTCGGAGTTCGAGACGGAGTGGGGGAAGCGCTCGAGTGAGAAACTGGCGAAAGTTTTTTATTGCCGGGTTTCTTATTCGGAGGTCGGACTGTATATCTTTTTTTTAGGTATAAAATGGCCGACTACTAATATTTTCTTTTGGTATCTTTTTTTAGGCGCTCCGCGGCGTGACATTTATCATCCGCAATTTTTTACCTAGAACAAAAAACAAAAATTCTTGTCAATCTACATTAGAATACCTAGAGAAGTACGTACGGAATTTAAACAATATTTTTTTATTCACAAGTTGTAGGTATTTGAACTTAAGAAATAAACTTTCAGTGAAAAATTTCGTTATAACTGCTTATAAACTGCTCATAAAATGAAAAGTTTTCGATTAATCAGAAATTCCGTACGTACTTCTCTGCGAAATGCAATTAGGAACATAACTTTTAAATTTGATGTAAATCGAGTGAAAATTGTTGAAGTTATTTGTCACGCCAATTGGAAAAAAGCTGTTTCGAGAAGTTTCGAGTAGTCGGCCATTTTGTACATCGAAAAAAAATATATATATTTTCTAACAGCTTGATATTCGTACTTAATAGATACGAAAAAAAATTGTTAAATTCAAACATGATTTTATACCCGTTACTGTGGCCTAACGCCTTAATCATTTTTTGTATGCTAGACAATGGACGCGGGCACGTGTGTTTAACCCTGCGTGTGTAGCCTGGGTCTTTGAAGGAACAGTCGGAAGTTGAAACTTAAACTTCCCTCTCATGAATAGAGGGCAGGCTTCGGCTACCGCCCCCCCCCCCCCCCCCGAAAAATCTAGGTAGCAGTGGATACTTAAGGCCCAAGGGACGCCCGGGTCTGGCAGTTGATTTGCAAACGCCAACCAGTGCGAGTCGTATACGGTCCCTAAAAGGCTCAATGTACACACGGCATCAGAATTTTCGATGTTTTAAGTTAAGTGAATGCAGTTTTTTTTGCTTTCCTCGTAGTTTTTCATTCTTTTTTCATGGCTAAAATAAATGTTTTATGTAATCTTATGGTGTTTCTTTTATTGTTTACGAACTTTTATTTCAAAAACAAAACTTTTTTTGTATTTTTGGCTTACAAGTCCGTTATTTTTCCATATTTTTATAGAAAATAAAGTTTTGCTATATTATTTCTTGCTTTCTTTACTTTCTTGCTTTTTCGGTTTTTTTCATTAGTCCATGCTTTTCACTGAAATAAGTTTTTTTGTTCTAACAGGTTTTGAAGATGGGCGAAAGAAGTGCATCTCAGGTTATGTGCAATTTACGCGACGGTCGCTCTGACGTGTTTTTCGATGAAGATAGTTGAAATGAAGCCGATGGAGAAGTTCATGAAAAAAAAAACAATGTATTTTTGTGCATCGTGCGAAACGCCGGTTTGCGATGATCATCGAATGCCCTTTTGTCACAATTGCGCACTGTAAATTTCTTTTTTGTCACTACTTATTATAAATATTTCATAATTTTTGTATTTGCAACAACTCATTTTGTGCCAAATAATTACCGTTCCGTTTATTATGATGCCTGAATCCGTAAAATATTCCCCACTTTCAGGTGCTTAAATAAGTCAACTTTTTGGAGACCACGCCAAAGACACTATATTCTTTTGAAAGCTCATACTCTAAGCTACAAAAGCCTATAACTGTTTAAAAAAAATTGTTTATTGTAGAGTAACGAATTTTTTTAACAAAATTCCATTTTGTTCCGCTTTGTCGACTATTCTTCAATTTTGATTAACAACGGTTTTGAACTGTTGACTTTGGCAACTTCTGTGCCATGTAGTAGACACTTCAAAAAGTAACCCAGAATTTTTTCAGATTTTTTGAAAGCCTAGGAAATTTTGAAGCCCCGACAGTTCCCTAAAAGACCCAGTGTACGCGCCGTGTCTCGAAAAATGTAGTGTACACACGCAGGGTTAAGAACTTGGGCTGGTTATTTCGGCTGTTTGGGCTAAATAAATGAAGCCCTAGATTGCAGATTTGACCCCACTTTGACACACTGGGTCATTTTGACCCGGATGAATTTTTAGTAAAATACGCACTTTTACAAAATTGAAATGTTTTAGTTATTTTTTTTAGCGATTTAATTTTGTATTTTCCGAATTTTAATTATGCAGACATATTGACAAATGTCTGGAGTGTATCCCTGATGTTTTTCAATAAAATCCAACGGAAAAGGTGTTAATGGTAGGTCGACTACTATCCGGGTCAAATTGTCCCAGTGTCAAAATCGTGGCTAATAAGTGTGTCAACGAAGGGTTAACACGGTGTCTCATGGAAAAGGCGTTATGACCGCTCTCGTTCAGTATAAATATTTTTTGTTTGTATCTTATTTCAACTGATTGATATGATATTGAGAAAAAGCGCCCACCCAATGGTTCAACGAAAATTCTCTAGTTTGTTCCAGTGATTAGTGTGTAAGCAGAGGATTCACTCTCAACCAAAATAGCGACCCTGAATTCGGGACCACTGATTTATTAGTCATGCTATGTCATTATGTGAAAACGACAGCCCAAAAACACAGTTAAATCCGTAAAATTCGTGTAGGAGTAAATAATTTCTAAATTTATAAACGATCATGAAATTATAGAAAAAAAATAGCTACGTTCGAATACATTTTACACGTTGTGCTCATTTGCCAAGCTCTTTTCCCAGTCAATCAATGTGAGTCGAAATTGGTGCTGTTTCATTATTTAAGCAAAATTAAACCCAAACAAATTCTTAAGCATACAATCAAGTGATTTTATGAAAATGTAACATACTTTATCATACTACGCTTTTATTCGACATCGAAAAAGCAGTATGTGAATATTTTCAAGACGGAATTCTTATTTCATTGGCTACTCTGCTGAAATAACGTATCAAAGGTTTGGAAATAGCCGACGAAAGTGGTTCGTACGAAGAAGACGACAAAGTAATTATTTTCGGTTAATCTCTCATTCCTGAACGGTTGTAATGGCCGAGAATTATTGGGAGTACAAATAAGTCTCCGCCGTTTGACAAAAGAGAACCACGAGGAGGGTATGGTTGAAATTGTCAGATGTAAAACATCATATCGTAAGGTTGGATATCTAGCAAGACCATAACTTTGAAATATTAGCGATTTTGTACCAGCATCGCATAATCTTTTTTGTGCGAAAATGCGGCCTTCCGCTACGTTCTTTGTCTTCGACGTCAAACTCACCGTTCTTAAACTTTTGAAACCACTCACGACGACTTCTCCCACTTAAGGGGTAAGGCCACAGTAGAATTTTCAAAAAATCGATTTTTTTGTTCGCTCAAACGGTGCTTTGTCATCATAAGAATAAGTTACTATTCGATTTGTAGCAAGACATTTTTTTTCACCGCCTATGAGCGTATAACGTAAGCCCACCTCTGGCACGGCCATAGAGTAACTAAAACTTTAAACGCGTTTTTCTCGAAACAGCTTTTTTTCCAATTGGCGTGACAAATAACTTCAACAATTTTCACTCGATTTACTTCAAATTTAAAAGTTATGTTCCTAATTGCATTTCGCAGAGAAGTACGTACGGAATTTCTGATTAATCGCAAACTTTTCTTTTTATGAGCAGTTTTATACGAAATTTTTCACTGAAAACTCATTCAAATACCTACAATTTTTAAATAAAACAATATTTTTTAAATTCCGTACGTACTTCTCTAGGTATTCTAATGTAGATTGACGAGAATTTTTGTTTTTTGTTCTAGGTAAAAAATTGTCGATTCTAAATGTCACGCCACGGAGCGCCTAAAAAAAGATAAAAGAAAATATAAGTAGTCGGCCATTTTGTACATCGAAAAAAATATATATATATTTTCTAACAGCTTGATATTCATACTAAATAGACGTGTAATCAATTTTATGAGTGAATTACTTTTTCATACGAAAAAAAATTGTTAAATTCGCACAGGATTTTATACCCGTTACTGTGGCCTAACCCCTTAAAGCAGCCTCACCATATACTTCTACAAGCAATCGATGCGCGTCAGCTGCATCTATTTTCAAATCAAAGAAGTAATAAATCTAAAATTCCCGCAAATTACGCTTATTCGACTCAAAACTTGAAATTTTCGTACGATAAAAATTATGTGACGCCGATACAAAATCGCTAATAATTCAAGTTTATGGTCTTGCAAAATATCCAACCCAGCCCCATGACACTGGGTAGTATTCCTATGGCAACGAATTATTCACGTGTTGTCCGGCATGTATAGTTGCGCTCCAGTCCACTTCGTGGCGCTAGTAGTCCTCTGCTCGGCTTCTTCTACGCATGCGCGTTTTATACTCGATATAATAACAACTTTTTCGGGGTATTTGGAGACTTTTACGTGTTTTATGGTTGTGACTTGTGGCTTGTTTTAATTTTTGTCACAACACGAATGCAATAATATTGTACGCGTTCGGTGGGTACAGCAGGTTTACAGATCATTCGGCATATATATAGTTATCGAGCAGACGACTACAAGCGCCACACGTGGCAGCGATTGAAAATGAAAGCGACGGACATTACGAGAGCGATGTATAACTGATGGTTACACGGGGCTGGTCCAACCTTACGATATAACGTTTTAAATCTGACAATTTCAACCATAACCTCCTGGTGGGGCAATCTTTTGTCAAACGGTGGAGACTTATTTGTACTCCCAATATATTCGAGCGGTGCGGCGTCAGCGTACCATCGGTGGTGCGATCGGTTCCGGTATCATTGTCCGAGCCGTCCCGACTGCGGCTTTTCCACGATGCGTCTCTTCTCTCCGTCGTACTCGCGTCTCCCCCGTTCTTTCGTTCCGAGCTTGGTCCGTTTGGTCCCTGATCGTCGCTGATCGCCGAGCTCGTCCCTGCGGCCGCCATCGCGGTCGTCGTTTCCTGCCGCCTCGGTCCCTCGTTCGTGTCATTCGTCGATGGTTTTCCAGGGCTGGTCGTGCACGCTGGCTTTCGTTGCTTCGTGTGTTTCGCGCACTCTCCATAACGCTGTTTGCCATGCGCGGGTTTGTCAAACAGTAGTTCGAGCGCCCGTTCGATCTCGAGGCGCTCGTGGCTCTGCAACGGGGCCGCGGTGGCGTCGCTCGACGTAGACGCCGTTGACGCAGTGATCGTGGAAGGGCCGGCGGAAGTAGAGGCAGTCGACTGCGACGTCGAATTGGAAAGTGGTATGAGAAAGGGATGCATGGGAAGGCCAAGGGGCAAAGCGCGCACGGGCACAGGTGGTGGAGGAGCCGGAGGTTCACCCTGAGTACGTGGCCAAATAGCGGCCAAAATGCCTACGTTCGATAAATTCGCACGTGGATATGAACTCGGCGTGGGAGTTGCGGCAGCGGGAGGAGCTCGATTTTCGTTTCTTCTTCGTGGCCAAACGGTAGCTGGTTTTGGCGCACGTACAAGTGGCTCGGGCCTTTCCAAATGTGCAGTTGAACTTTGCGTCGGCGTATCAATCGTCGGCTCCGAGGACGCGCGAGTCGCCGCCACCGTACCTCGCGTTTCTACCTCGGACGATTCCGTGTCCGATACTGGCTCCAACGGTGGCGGTTCGCCCTCGCTCGACGTGTCGATCTCCGTCGGTGAAATTGACACGCTGGGAAGGGCGTCGTCGACCTGCCTGTTCCCATCGTTAGCTTCACTCTCTGACGGAACTGCGTGCCTGTTTCGCCGCACTTCAATCGTTACGCTACCCGTTTGTGGTATTGGCGATCGCGCGGTACGCGACGCGTTCTCCGGATTTCTGTAAAAGAAGTTCATATGCTCGGAAATCGGCTATTTCTGTACATTCTTCCTGATACGGGTGACGATAGAAGTAGCTTATTTTGGTGACGATAATGGGGTATTTGACTATATTAAAAATATGGTTCGTTCTCTTGTCATCCTAAACGAGTATAGAGTTTGAACAGCATTTTCGGGTGTACTTCCGAAGAGCCCACTTCGTGTACTTATGTATTTTGACTCGCTGATCACGAATATGATAGTGAAAATACCCGCAAATATTATTTTCAAGGTCAACACTAAAAAAACGGTTATTTGTAGTTTTTCTGTTTTATTTTAACAAATATGGATCTTAGAGAAAATTGTCTTCTTCGAAAGTTGTAGCCTATTAAAAGACTGATATTTTATGTTCTATACAGGTTTCGTCTAAAACTATTATTTTCCAAAAAAAATGGGATAATACCCCAATAAGTATATTTTGCTAAACTCTATCAGTTTCGATGTTATTTACTTACGCACTTTACCACGGGGAGGTTATAATTTAGCCTTTAAAGTGCTTTTTTTTTGCTCTTTTGTATTCTATTCTATTTTTTGCTTTTTTTGTATTTTTTATTTTGGGCTTTTTTTGTATGTTATGTTGTTTTCTGTTATGTTTTGTGATTTTAGGGTCATAAAGGAACATATTGACGGTTAAGCAATATAAAAACGAAAAACTTATGTGGCTTTGCCGGGATAGCAAATTTTAAGATCGGCGATAAATTGTGTGAAAGGATCTATGTTTAATTTCTTTACACGGCGGAGTCACAAAAATTCGCAAAGATGGTCGGCGAGATTAATTTTACGAACTCCTCCTCGCGTTAGAGAGCGACGGATCCAACGCCCATCCAAGGTGCCCAACAAACCCACCCCAGTGTTCTACGCACCGCGCGATTCCACACACTCATCCGAGGTGCCCTGCGCCCACCCCAGTGAACTACACACCCCACGATTCAACCTACCCGAGTTTGCTTGGATTTGGTTTATTGCTGTTTGTGTTTGTTTTATTTGGGTTTATTTGGGCCCATATGCAGTAAAGTGCGTAAGTAGATAATATCGAAACTAATGGAGTTAATCAAAATATACTTTTAGAGTGTTATCCCATTTTTCTTGGAAAATAATGATTTCAGACAAAATTTATATACAACATAAATTATCAGTCTTTTGATGGGCTACAACTTTTGTAGAAGACATTTTCCTCTACGATCAAAATTTGTTAAAATAAAATAGGAAAACTACAAAAAAAAAACGTTTTTTTTCGGTTTTGATCTTGAAAATTAAATTTGCGGGTATTTTCACTATCATATTCGTGATCAGCGAATATGATAGATTTCAATTTTCAAATTAGATACATTTGAACGTTTCGTCACGTGAACGAAAACGCTCCAGGATTGGTTGCATCTCTAGTGACATGACATGCCAGTAAACAGATTGTCATTGCGAGTCCTGTGACGAGTAATGAGCGATTTTCTAGTTGGTTTCAGTGTACTTGTGGGCTTTTTCTGTTCATTCGGAGTTATTTGTAGTGATAGTTACGATATTATCAATTTCCAAATAAAAATGGCGAAGACGGTTTGCTGTGCAACAACTCAGCGGCGATATAGGTCCTTTACCTTATTTACTGGCATGTGACGTCACGGGCGTCACGTGACTACATATCTGAGAACGGGAGCGTTTTGGCGGTCTGGTTGAATATTTCAATGTTATTGCCGATTTATATCGTAATTACTGACATTTACGAAGATAAAAAAATATTGTGAGCATAATATAAAATAATTAAACATTTAAGGGATAACACCACTCTAGGATTTTGGAAAAATCGTTTTTTTTTGGCTCAAAAAATACTTTGGGGTCATAAAAGCAATATGCAATTTGTTCCTGTAGCGATTTTTTTTAACGTTCAATTATCGGTTTGGCCGCAGCGCATCGGACTTCTTTCAGGCGCCTCGTACAACTTTATACGCGTTTTTCTCGAAACCACTTTTTTCAAACTGGGAGGACGGATTACTCGAACACCTTTGCATGGATCGATTTGAAATTTTGTTAGTAGCTTCACAATTACATTCTCTATGGAGTACGTAGCCGTTTTTCTATTGAATGTAAACTTTTCTTTTTATATACCATTTAGTGCTTATTTTTTGGGCAAAAAATCGATTTATTTCTTTCAAAGTGTGCAGCTTTTTCAAAATTTGATTTAAAAAAATCCCTACGTAGTCACAGCTAATAATAATAATAATAATAATAATATATATTATACATTTTTTTTGTTTTTGTTCCAGCTCTTATAATCTACGAGAAAACCGTCTTCCCGTGAAGCCATTTGTAGAAAACACGTTTTTTCAAAATGGGCTCTGTCGCCGCCCTTTTGTATAAAAATTATATTTAATAATTTTTTTAAATCCTTTAATATGTGTTAAATAAACCCTCTCAAAAGAAATCTTATTCCTTTTTTCATACTCCCAAAATAAATTGTCAAACTTAGGCCTTATGTTCTGCCACTAGAGTGGTGTTATCCCTTAAGGCGGGATATACATTTACAACGATAAAAAAATCGATTTCTTTTTTTAAATCTTTAAACGATAGAACTATATATGTAGAATATTTTTCCAAAGTTTCAAAACGAAATTCGAAAAACTTCAAACGTTACAGCCCGTAAACGCTGTGCCTCACCGCTCGGATACGGAGCGGAACTTCGAACGCGTTTTTCTCAAAACTAAATTATCGCAATTGGCGTGCAGGATTACTCAAAAACTATTAAGCCGATTGAGTTGAAACTTGGTAGAAATATTGATAATATTGGTACCTTCTACTTGACGAAGATTGTTTTTGAAAAATTGAAAGAAAAAAAAACTACTTTTCTAATCCACATTTTACAGAAATGTTGCGTGAAATGTTGATTTTTTTTTGTAAATGCGTGCCTTTTTCTCAAATTTCCATTTTCTTCATTTTCATTACCGTCACATAGAAACTGTACATGTTCTAACTGAAAAAAGTGTTTGAACTTTTTTGCAAATCAAAGTCTACGAGAAGCTAGACTGCACGCCGATTCGCAACTCCCGCAGCGACCTGGCTGTAACACTCTGCCACAGCTCCGCCATTTTGGTGATGAATTAATTTAAAAAAATTGTTTTCTATACTTAAATATACTATTAAAATATACCTAAAGTTTGATAATTGTAGAATTATTATTTCTTAGTTTAAAAAATCCCTCAATATTGCTTACTTTTTCCTGTCTAAATGTATATCCCGCCTTAAGATGATTTCCGTACCCTATTGTACGCCTATTGGATTTGAAACAGTCCTAGCACGCGCACACCGAGAACAATACATGACGCGAACGGTAGCTTGGTAGCTAAATATCGTCACGTAAAGTTGGCACGTTGACGCGATTCGTCGTCATCGTTCACGTTAGGAGTACGACGACGATGCTCGTAATTTCTCTGTATCAAATATCTCACCGACGGAGGTATAACCTCCATCAAACGACGAATATTATTGTAATAATCCTTATCTGTATCGTCCTCGGTAGTGTCGAAACTCGTCGAATTTGAGGAGTTAGGAGCGGGAACGATGCGATTTCGCGGCACTACATTCGCGCGAATCACATCGTCCCGTACGCGACTGAAATTATGAAGAGGTGGTACGTGTTGGAGAACATTGGTGGCACGCGTAATCTCGTCTATTTCTTCGCGCTTGTCTTATGGCAATACTTTGCTCACCGGATTTGAGACGTGCCGGTGGCGTCGCGAGGTCCAATATCCCACTGCGACTGAAAAATATCCGGTGTATTGCCGATCCCCGTTATGAGCTTTTGACCCGACTTGTCGAATGCCACGTATCTGTGAAGAGAACGTTACGATTTTAACAGTTTATTATCAATCGAATAGATATTTTTTTAAATTTGAGCTGCACTTATATCGCATTAAGGGGAGATATATACCTAGATGGTCGAAAAAATCGATTTAGAAGCTATGAACATTCCGTCGACCGTAGAAGACCTACACTATGGGTCTGGTATCGATGATTCCATGTAAGTTGACAAATTTCATGATTTATTCATTCCCAAATTTTCAAACGCGTTTTTTTCTCAAAACCACGTTTTTCAAATCGGTACACAAAATTTCTCGAAAACCAATGAACCGATTGGCTTGAGGTTTTTTGTGGTTATTCTATACACCATTATCTAGTACTTGTCATAGGATTTTTTTCCGTTACTTAGTTTTTGTTTTATAAGAAAAATAATAACTAATTTTTGGCCCAAAAATGACTATTTATGTTCAAACGTCCGTCATTTTGTCATAAATCGATCTTTTCAAAATCGGCCATGACAAGTACTAGATTATAGTACCTAATTTAATAATCTTTTTGGTTTTTTTTTTCAGATGATTTTTGAAGAAACGTCAGTGGGTACCGTATACGCAGATTTTTTTACGACGCTCCAAGGATCATCCAATATCCTTGTATATTTTTGATATTTTTAAATAAAGAAAATTAAACATATTTTTGAATGTATATACTTTTAGATAATTAAAACCCCAATCCGAAATTTCAAATAGTTTTCCTTGAAAACATTCGCAAAAATGACCTTTTTCCGGCTCCTAGGTGTATATCTCCCCTTAAGTTTATTATTTTCTTGCTTCATTTATTTCCTCGTTTTGTTTTCTCCCGCGCGCGATCGAGATTTTCATAAAAGCGACGATCGATTCCTCGCAATATCTACAAAAGTGGGCTGTGCCCCACTAATTGTTTCTTCACTACTGAGCTATAGAATTGGTCTGGAAGACTTTCCATCGAAATGTTTTTCTGCTTTCTCGTGGCATTTTCGAAACTTGAGTAAAATTGTATAGTAATATTTAACATTTGTCAGGCACGTACGAGGCTTATGGCTTTTTTAAAATCTGCAGCCAATCAGCTATCAATGATTGTGGATTCGTTATTTTGCAACATTGATCAACGGACCTAACTTTTTCCTTGGTGTTTCTCGTTGTCGCGACGGCGAACGGTGAAGGTTCGCTCCAATCCCAAAAGTGTATCTCGTTGTACGTCGCGATTACTAGCAGACGTTCGGAGGGATGAAACGCGAGGGAAGCTATTCCGGTTTCGCTCTCGGCGTTCCAGACTTCGCTTCCACCCTGTAAGGAAAAAAAAACAGAATTTCGGTAACACTTTCAAATCGTGAACTTCACAGAATTTCAACATGTATAAAGAAACCATTACAAAGTATAGGTAGGAGTAATCTTAGATTAGTTTATACTGACACTGAGATCCCACACTCTGACTTGTCCGCCCAAACAACCGGAAGCGAGTATATCATTGGACCACGGATGAAAGGCGATGCACCAAGGTGTTCGAGGGTGCCCCGAAAGTGTTTTGACGTTCTTACCCGTTGTGAAATCAGTCACGTAAATAAAATGATTTCCATGGGTCGAAGCGACTTTTGTTCTAAATGAGAAAATCAATGTATACGTATATTGTTTCATTTTCGTATTTTCTCAATGACTTTTCGTCAGCTTCTCGAAATAAGCCGAAGTAACGGATGAGAGTAATTTTAAACGGTACGGTAATTTTAAAAGAACAATTGTACGAGAGAGCATAAAGAAAAAAAAATGTTCAAGCTAATATTCATATTCGGTACGTGTATACTAACCCGTCGGGACTGAACACCATTAGAAAAGTAGCTCTGGGCACACCGGGCAGGCTACATTTCTAAAACAAACATTTAAGAAATATTCTCTTACCGTTTTAAATAGCTTTAAGTGCCAACGCTATTCTGCCGTCATATGGAAGAAGGCGGCATCTACAAAAAAATCGAAAATGCGTTTTACTATACAGAACGATGGGAAATTTTGTACTGATTCCAGCGGTACCAAAAACGCATTTTCGATTTTTTTGTAGATGCCGCCTTCTTCTATATGACGGCAGTATTGTAGGGAGTCGTAAAACGCGATTTTTTTTGTTTGGCTGAAGTATGATTCGACAGTCCAATCGCTGCTATGAACTAAATGTTTACTCTTAAACTCAATATATCGTGGTGTAGCACTCTAGACGCATTTTTTCAATCAACATTTTTCGAATTTTCCCAGTATTTGTGAACGGAATTTGTACAAAAATATACAGGGTTTTCTCGATCATTGAAAACTCTTTGTGTAATAGACAATTCTGTTTTCAGAAAATAAAACTTTTTCTTAAATGCACACTCTATAAAGATCAGTATTTTAAAAAATCTTCATAACTTTCAGCGAAGCTTATTATGAAAATTATGATGAATGTTATTTTTTGCGTCAAGGTGAAAATTTGCAGACTTTATGCAGCAAGTCGCGGAGTAGCATGTGCAATAGAGGCGTATGCTTACAAGTCGTTAGCGCCACCATTTTGTAAGAAAAAAGCTGCTTTATGCACTTTAAGGCCGAGCCTGAATTGGAAGGTCCGAAAAATCGTTTTTTTTTTGCTTAAATCGATAAACTATCCAAGAATATATTTACAAAGTTATAAAGAATATATTGATAAAGATATTTGATATTGATATTTCCTCCTATTGAAAACTTTGAAGCGCGTTTTCTCCAGTTTTCATTTCCACCATTTTTCCAAATTGGCGGGCGTGATAGCAAAAAAACTAAACGACCTATTGATTCAAATGAAAGTTCATTTCCTTCAGTATGAAAATCTCTTCAAAGCGAATTGAAAAAGTCGTTGAAAAAGTCTTTTTAAATAATTTTTATAGCACGATAAAGTGTTTTTTTTACATTTTTTTTAAACTTGATAAAAGTTATAATTTCACGATTTTTTCAGCTTTTTCTTAAGGGGTGAGATGCAGTCAGAATTTTCGAAAAATCGATGATCCGGTGAATCTATAAACAATTGAATGCTGGACTTTTCGGCAAAAAATTGTGACATTGGGATTCAACAGATCAAAATACATTTAAAAAGTTTACCTTCATCCATCGAGCTCATAATGTTACGAACATATAATTACCGTATCCACATCGAAAAACTTCAAACGCGTTTTTCTCAAAACTATGTTTTTCAAGTCCGTGACTACTATAATTCAAAAACCACTCGATGGATTTTGATGAAATTTGGTGTGCTCATTGATAGTATTAAAAACTAGTCCTTAAGACGGAATGACACCTCATCGCGGTCGGTATGGTAGAACAATTGTAGATACCCAAAAATCTCTGAAACGGCTCTTCCGAACTCGTCGAAACTTTGCCAAACGACGTCTAATAGATAGACGAACAGCTGTCTGCCCCTCAAATTTTCTGAATTTGAGAAAAAAAAAGTAGATTGACTTATCATAAGCCAAACTACGTTTTTTTTCTCAAATTCAGAAAATTTGAGGGGCAGACAGCTGTTCGTGTATATATTTGACGTCGTTTGGCAAAGTTTCGACGGGATCTGAAGAGCCGTTTCAGAGATTTTTGGGTATCTATAATTGTTCTATCATACCGACCGCGATGAGGTGTCATTCCGTCTTAATCGAAGGATTTTATTTTTTTTTGAAAATCGAAACTTATCTGTCGGAAGCCGCCATTTTGTTAATTATGAAAAAAAAGCTTTGATTAACGAATAGATTTATTACTAAAAGAATGATTTTTTTTTGGTTTTTTGATTTCAGATGATCCAGTAAAATTGTATGATGGTCACCGCAAAGCACTGCATGCCGAAGGTGGTCCGATAAAGATGGCGATATTGTTATAAATGATCAATGTTTTTCTTTGAAAATTTGTACAAGTCAAGTTGAAATATAACATAAAAAGTCTGTGTAACCACTTTTGTTAAACAAACTTATATACTATTTTTTTTTAAACTGATTGAAAATGCTCGTTTTTTCACGCCTCTGACTGCATCTCACCCCTTAATTCACCCAGAAGAAAAATATATGACATTTGAAAATTTTATTGGTTTATTTGGTTGGATCAAGAATTACGAGCTGCGTCTTTCCCGCCGATTGGGGACTGCAGTGGCAAGACGCACGTGGAATAGGCTGATAAATCTGCAGTCATTGAATGTTTCATGTTGACATTTTTTTTTATACATTTCAAATATACATGAAATGTATATTTGAAATTGAAGCAAGCGAAGAATATCATCGCCGGCCCACCCACATACATGGCTCCTCCCACTCCCAGTACCATGTATTGTCAAACTTTAAAAAATATTATCATGTTCAATGAAGACCGCTTCGTAAACATACCAAATTTCAACAATCTACATTAAATACTTTTCGCATTAAAAATTCGTGAAAAATCGAACGTTTTTTTGCCCAAAAAAGTAGAAACCTCCCTCAAGACAGACACATGAAATGCCCTTGAATTAGTTCATTATTCATTTTTTTCGAATGCCAAGAAATTCTCAGGATGTGGCGGATTTCCAGACATCTGGAGCGGTGTTACCCCTTAATAATTGTTCCTCACCGTTATTATTTCTGAAATCCAACAGAGGCCGTTGCCTAGCTGTTGAATTGGATCATAGTTTCCGTAACAATTTTATATATTGGACTAAATTCTATTTATCAATACTTGTTGTGTAAGCCTCGAATAGTTAAAAAAAATTGATTACCCAACTTTTTCGAATTAATAATTTATTAGTAGAAAATTGAGTCGAAAAGTTCTGTTACATGCTTTTTCTAAAAAAATGTTTTCCGTTCAGACCGGACTATTATGTAATTATAAATATGATGTTACTTATACACAGATCTATTATGTAATTATAAATATGTCCATTTTTTTTGGACACTAAAGTCAAGGACTTTCGCCAACAATGCGTGCATCAAGAAAAACACTGAAAAAATCTTTTCATAATTTTTTCTTTTTTGTTAGGAAGTTGAGATTGAATAAATGTATGAAAAAAAAGTATGAAAAATTTTTTTGCAATATATCTCTTTTTTTCATATCTTCTGTAAATGTACTACAAAAATCCACCGCATGACGTACATAAGGCCATACCATGAACTTTTCAATACTGCGTGCCAGAGCAAAACCAATTGCATTTGCAACCCACCAGTTCCTTGTGGTCTTTGCGGACGAGAATAGTTTCCGCAACTGGCTCTAACTCCCTGGTACTGGCTTTATTCGTCGTGCCGATACCAAAGTCTCTGTACATCAGGTTACGTAAGAAATTCCTTGGCTTTCCATTTCGAAGATTTTCTTCGTGTTTTTCCTTGTTTTTTGAACAATCCGCACCTTTGTCCCTTCCATTTTCCTGAAAGCAACATACGACAGTTACATCTATCATTCAAGGTCGATCGTCAGGATGTTGAGATAATGTCAGTGTTAGGACGAGAGTGTGGCATTGGAAATAAACATCGAGTGAGGAACGAAGGATAGTGTGTACATTGAATTTCACCGCTCGTCCAATTGTGTCCTTGTGGAGAAAAAAAGAGAAATACATTACTGTGTGTACATTCCGAATTCGGTGTCTCTTAGCTGGAAGGATTTCATCACAGGCAATTACAGAGCAAGAAAACGAAAACTAGTAGTAGCGAAGGTTGGGAAATTAGACGAATTCGTTCGATGTTTACGCGTCCGCGGAAGGACGAAAAGTGAAAATAAAGGATTTTCGTTTAAAACGCCGATAGGGCGGTTGAGGAGGGGCTGAAGGAGCAGCTTAACGTAAAACGATCGATCGCTTGCAAATGTCGTGTAGGTGGATGCGTCACGCGTTTCCAGTATGGCAATTCTCGAAACGATCGTCGATCAATTTTCGCGAATTCGCCGTGCGAAAAAAAGAAAAACTATGGAATTCGAGAGAATGGAAGACAAAAAAACAACACGAGCTCACCTCCATTTCGAACGAACGGTGAGGATCGCGAAGCCCTCGTCATGTATCGAGACTAAACACTTCGTCTCGTTCAAACGATTAATTTCATATTCATCACAACCACACGAGCGCATTCGTCATTGTACAAGAATGTTATCGTACAAATTTGATATCTCCCTTCGCTGGCATCAGCGCGCCGGGAAGCGACAGAGAGGAGGCGAGCGCGCTAGAGAGCGGAACGAAGGAGAAAACGAACTTCTCGTCGTTCTCTCGCGACTTTTGCACTTTTCCAGTTCACCGATATACTTTGCAACAACGAGAGATGTGACCGTTAGCACTGCCCTGCTGATTTTTCTGCTTCCGACATAGGCTCTCCCGCCGCGAGAGTCCCGCGAGCTCTGCGAGAACCCTCGCAAAATCTGTTTCACCGGCCGGCGCGCCTTGTCTTGAGGTGCGCTCGCGAGATGGCGCTGCGTGTACGTCACGCGAAGCTTGCTCGTAGGAACGCCGGCCGGCCGGTGCTGCCGTCGTTTCGGGCTCTTTACGACACGAGCAGGCTACGAAGAAGCGAGAGAACGAGCAATCGCGCAAATTCTTCGCTGGCCCTTGCGCGAAACGTGCGGCGATCGATCGAGTTTCGACTGGAAACTTCGAGCGGTATTCTTGGCCACGCGGTGGCGCGAAATGCTTCGACGAAAGGGGCCCAATGTGACATCCGCGGAGTGCGCGGTCGCGCCGGCGAGATGAAGTACCGCGGGGGGAAAAAATGGCGGCCGAGACAAAGCTGGATGGAGAGTAGCAGGATAACGGGGGAAACGTCAAAGACCCTTGTGTGCCCTATCATTAAATACGAGTGGCGAAACGGGTGAGAAGCCACGCGCGAGGCGTAACTGGTGAGTACGCTTCGAAAGGAGGGTTGGTAGCGGCGCTACATCGCGAAGTGGGCTCATCGCGAAGCATCAAGATGAACGCAGGGTCACCGGCAAACGGAGGAATCGAGCCTTTTTGTTTTCCGCCCGTGGGGCAAACGGACGAGGGGAGACTGGCAAACGCTCTTTTGTTCTTGCGAACACGAAGAGCCCTGGTACTTGGTGTTAAGCATGAAACCGTACGGGAGGGAAGAAGAGCACTACGAGAACCGGCGTCTTTTTAATAACTTTGCCGTGATCAAAGAAATACGGTCGCGATGCGAGGTACACGCTTGGAAAATAGTGAATGTATATTCGCGATCCCCAAAAGTATTGGCGCCTCTCGCGGCCTAAGGCGGCAACTCTACTGGTATAGTAAACTTTGTCAAAATACATCGATAACGATGGAACAAATTTTAACAACGATTAATTACTCGAGATTCTGCTGTGTTCCAGGGTGCAAGACGGATAATAAAAGTGAATTGTCGTTTCATAAGCCAAGTAAAGATGAAGGCGAAAGCCGCATCTTTAAAAAAAAGTGGTTGGCTCTGAAAATGACTAGTCATCAAGGCGCGTTTCAGTCACTCCACAAGATTTTTTTTCTTTCCAAGTTTGTATCTTTATAAATAACTAGCAGTTTTTGATAATTCACGTTGGTTATTTTTTTAAATCTATATTCCATATATACTGACTTTTTGTCCCTTGCATCTTTATTATAAATATAGATAGATTAAGTATTTACTTACGAACATTTCAATCAAAATCACATTGATTGATCTCAACTTTACTAAGTAAAAAAGTACTAAAATAAAAGCTTTGAATTTTGGATAATATGTTATTTTCTGAAATGAGTAATGTAAAATGAAAAATTTAATCGATCTTACGAAATTTCATTATCCACTGTGTTTTGCATTTTTCTTTTGTCCCTGTCTGTCCCTGTCGCCCCTGTTGTCCCTATCGCTTCACAGTAGTCATACCACTGATCATACTTGAGACTTGTGCAATTTATATTTTCAACATATGCAGAAAAAATAAATTGTAATAACTAAAATTTTCCATACGTAAACTGTTGAATGAATGTTCACATTTAATTAGAAAAATAATTATTACGGGACCAGTCCACTTTGAAAATTTCAAAAAATTGAAAGCAAGCAAGACTTGAAGAAATCGACGATGATGAGCGATCAGAAGGGATTTTGTACGGTGCAAGAATTGCCGATTGAGTTTAGGTAAGAGTTTTTCAGAGTATAAACTTCAAACGCGTTTTTCTCGAAGTAACGTTTTCAAAATCTAGCTCCATCGTATCTCTAAAACTAATTTACCGATTCTCTTGAAATTTGAACCACTTATTGTAAACATTTTTTTTGCGAAAAACTGCGAAAAAACGCGTTTTTTAAAAACTTTTTTCGTTTTTCATCTGCCATTTTTTTATTTGTTGATAAAACTTTATATCCGAGGGTCATTTTGTAGCTGGTGTTGTACTGAATCTAATGGACTTTGATTTTTTTGTTTCAGACAAGCCGTTGCCGAGTTGTGATGGAGCTACCTAGCCTACCTATTTTTGAGGCGTTACGTTAATCTATAGTTTTTGTACTTAAAAATGAATAAACATGAATAAATTTAAAAAAAATGTATTTCAAGATTTTAAACTGGTGCGATGGTCTAGTGGTTAGCGTGCTCGCCACTAAACCAGCGGACCGGGAGGTCCCGGGTTCGAATCCCAGTCGCGTACATTTCGTCGTGAAATGTTTTTCTTCGGCATTTCGCGGCGAAATAAGACTAGTTCCACGACTGGGGGGCAAACTCGATGACCGGCTGTATTGGTATAGGTTTTCCGCAGTTTCCCTATACCCATGACAGAAATGTCATGATGAATATAATACAGAGGGGGAAGTCGGCTGCGGTCGCAACAGGGGGGAACAGGCAGAAAGATGGAGACAAAAAAGGAGTAAACAGTAGAGGAAAGAACGGTCATAATGATGGGAAAGAATAGGTAACAAACGCGAAAAGCGTGTGTACCTAAGGAAAAAAAACCAATATTTCAAGATTTTATTTATCAAACCCAACAACTTTTATATTCATATCTTTTATAAAATCCTAAAAAAAAAATCGCAAGAATAGCCTTTTTTCGTGGCTCCAAAGTGGACTGGCCCCTTAATTTCAATATCATTGTATCTTGCAAAAATCCCTAGTTAAATCTTTAATCGCGTTTTTCTCGAAATGAGATGTTTCAAATTTGCTGACATTGTAACTCACAGAGCAATTATCCCATTGACTTGAAATTTGAACTAAGTACTCTTGAATATATTTACTCTACAATGACGTAGGGTATTTTTGATTGGATGGAAATTGACAATTTGGCATTGAAAAAAACGTCCATTTTATAGGCAAGAAAACAGACTTTTTTCATAACTACGCCATTTTGTTAGATTTTGAAATTTTTCGAAAATCTTACGTCATTGTACAGGACATACCTTCCAGTTTAACGACATTTTTTCTTTTTTCGGTTTCAGCTACTCAATCGGCCGGAATCATGTCAGCAGTAGAGGAACTTTATTTTGGCGCCTTCGAAGGCAGCGCATAAGTGGCTTGGATCTCAATATTTTTCTATAAAAAAATTATGTCACATAGATCAAATATAGCCAAATATATTCTTAGTTTTCCGAAACATTTAATTGAGTACTTTTCTACCAAAAAAATCCCGAAAATAACTCAAATTTTCAGCGTTTACACTGGTATAGCCCCTTAACCTCCGTGCTCTTCAACGTCGATCTGTAAAAATAATATCAGGTGCGGGAAATATAAAGCATTGTGTTCGGGTCACGACTTGTAAAAAGCGTGGAAAATTTGGGCCGTCGAAATATGTCTGCTGAAAATGAAATATGTGTGGAAATTCGAATGAGTGAGATGAGGTTAGGACTATTCAGCTGTTGCCTTGCTGTCACGTCTCTTCATCCTAGCAAGTGGTAATAAATTCACTACCGGAAGTTTAAATTAAACTTGATGTTAGACAAAAATTTCAACAATAAGCGTAATTTTTGCTGAGAGCATTGGATTACTACAAATGTTAAGTATGTAAATCTAATTATTTTTAAGAACCTGACGGATTCCCACTATTATATACACTTTTGTAGCCACCGGAAATGTTAATATTTGTTTTCTTTGTAATTAGGTCGATAACCGACCTTGATATGTTACAGAGACGATTATTAATATATTCAGTGAAGCTTAAAAAAAAATGAAAATCCTATGGATTGAAGCCTGGCGATAGGATTACTTTAAAATAAAGAGATTTTCTCGGTTGGTTACACTAGAGACCATGCAAGGAACAGGCTATTCGTAGGTCGACTCTAGCCGCTCGTAGCGTTCGTCCTTGCGATTTGTTAAGCGTCATCGCAAAGCAGACGGTTCCGGGGAACTGCACTCGCTTGAATTAAAACGGAAAGTTATTGGGAACAAGTCGCATCCGCGGTATAAACACCGTCTCACCCTGTCAGAACTTCTCTTCGATGACGTTTTGTTGTAAAGCAATCAATTTCTCAACTTATACTCGTTCGATTTAAATAAAACATATACCATTACCTTCGCGGCACTTCAAGCTATATAACAGAGAAAACCATATTTCATTCGGTTCGATAGTTTTTAAATGATGCGAGGACATAGGACAGACAGACAGGCAGAGTTAGCTACTTTATTATAAGTGCAGATAAATCGAGGAATATTCAAAGATTTTTCTGTTATATACAATGTATTAATATAATTCCAGATGTCCCTTGTAAAAAGTATGCTCTGAAAAATAGAATCACTCCTTCTCGAAACCCGCGAGTCACTCTCATAACCTTAAAAAATCTCAATCCAGAGCTGCCAGAGCTAAACAAGAGCGGAAAATAAATTATTCACTGCTGTAGCATCTTTAGAATCTACCATGGAGGTAAATCCAATAGCCAATTCGCAGGAAATCAAGAACGAATTGTTTACGTTTGAGGCTATACTTTAACCGGCCATATTGAAATGTCGCTGTGCCACCTCTAGGACGTGAAAATCGCGAACTGCGTGAGTGTATGCATACAAAGGGATATGGGCTACGGTGATGCAGGGCAACAATGACGCGTGATGGATCAAGTAAATCTCATTGAAGTTTGCATCGTTGGAATGCAACGATTTAGTTTTCCATTTAGTTACTATGATTATTTTCAAAAAGTTCTTTTGGAGATCGCGATGGTACATCTATAATAAGGATACGTAATAAAGTGGGACTGATTTTCATTACCAAATTCGGTGGAATAAAGTATTTCGACAATGAAAAAAATTAATGTCCGTTGCATTCCACCGATGCAACCTTCAACGTCATACAGATAGGGTTTCACCTTCGATTATTGTTTCCTACATGTACTATATAATAGTATGTCAAAGTTTGCATAGTTCGAACGCAACGAAACAATTTTGAAAAAATGTTATTTCCTCATTTTTTTTATCATACAAAATCTTATCCGGAAAATTTGCGCTTCAGATTTCTCATGAGGATCCTACAAAAAACATTCGAATTTTTGTCGTAGCCCAAATTTGTTTAAAAACAAGCTCAAGCTACTGCACTTTCGTTGCGTTCCAACGATGCAAACTTCAATATCATATAATTAGGTAACGTATGAATATCTCTGCTGCCATCTGCTTAGGCAATTTGCAATCACTTTGAGGTAGTACGTGCACAGCAGCTAGTAAAAAGTGAGTTTCACTACGAAAATGGACAAGTGCTCTATTTTAATATCGAAAAAAATGGTAATATGATCAAATTTGATTTTACATTTGGACAAAATCACTTGATTCTCGCCTTAACAATTTTTAAAACATTGTGAGACAAAGTTGTTCATCCCTTTTCTCTTATTTTAATAAGGACTCAGTCGGATATGAGGTGGCATGGCTCTTGAGTGGGTCATACGCGCCAGGAGAGTTTATTGTAGAGTTAAGGTATGAAACACGGGGACAAAGACTTAAGGGTTCTAAGCATTGGCATAGCCAGAAGGGGGCAGGCGTGATCACGCCCCCAGAAATCCCGGTACACAAAACAAAATTGATCCAGAAAAATTAAATTTAAGTAATCGATACATTTTATTTGTTTCACCCGAGCAAGCATAAAATAAAACGAACAATTTTTTGCGTCGTAATCTGGTAACTTGCATAAGAAGAAGCTCTTTCATTACGTGAGTTAAATATATATTGAAATTTACTTGGCTGATACACAACCAGGAGAATATTGGTAGATCAACATTTACGACCAACTAATAAATAATATAAATCTAAAATGCCGATTTGACAATCTACCGTTAGTTTATGCAGTTGACGCATTTTTTAAATTGAATATAACGAACGAAGAGAATTTCGTCAATAATTATTTTAGAATCTTAATAATTAATACGTTAGTCTTAGAAGCTGAAGCGATGGTCATAAAAATATACTTTCATTAAATAATGCCGAAATAAATGCTGGCAATTTAAGAAAACACATTAAAAAGGGGTATTGCCCTAACTTATATAAAATGCTCCAAGCAGCAATAGTACTCCTAGTGAGTTCCGCCGACTGTGAGAGTTTTTCTGCCATGAGACGGATAAAAACGTGGATTAGAAGCACAATGCTTGAGAAACAATTCTCTCATATGTCACTGCTGAACATAGATAATGATACCGTTAACAAAAAATTCCAACTGAGAGAGTGTTGTACTGATTTGCAGAGAAAAATAGAAAGCTGTCTCATTTAATTGGGTACCTACTGAAAGTAAAGTTCAAAGACTGGTAACTGGATTAAGGAATGATGAAAAATTATTTTATTATTGTTTAACGTATTACAAGAGTTTGGTATTAATGTTAACACAAAAGTGTGATTAAAGCTTCATATTGTATGTGTGTTACGTGATTATCGAATATTGTGTAAATTTTATTTAAAAACATGATTGTGAATAAAACTACGCCTTGTCAGCCCCCTCCCCCCTCCTCCCGCCCGAACCTAAATGCTGGCTCCGCCAATGATCCTAAGAAGGGCGCCTAGGAATGGACAACGAAGGGGCATTGTGTTTTTAGGTAGTTCGGAAGAAAAACCAGAAGTCAAATTGACAATTTTAACGATTTTAATTTTTTCCTTTCAAATGTTCATAATGCATAGAATTTCCCATTGGAATGAAAATTTATGATGATTTTCATAAATACTTACAATCGAAATTCGTTATTGAGCACTCGATTGATCATTATCGACTTTACTAGTGAGTTCATGTTTTAAGCAGTTGGCAACGCTACATAACCTCACTTTAGAAGAATTCAAACATCACCTCTCAACGACTCGACAAATGTCAAAACATGGCACGATTACGTATAAGTGGTCGTTTCTTTTTTTTTACAGAACATTGATCTGCTTTTGTTCACGCAGATAATTATTAAGAGATTGATTGGGCAGTTTTTAAAATTTCATCTTCAGGTAAATATACAGAACGAAAACAGAAAGAAATTTTGAAGTTTTCTAAATAAAAATGTTTACAGCCGTTCTTCATATGTATATTTGTATACGCAAAAATCAATTAAAAAAAATTAAGATCTACAATCAACATATTTTTATTCATTCATTATCCTTCGTTTTATTATAACTTTTATTCGAGTTTTATTGTATTTAGCATGATCTGCACCGTAGGCATTCCGCGACATTCATATCGCATTCTGCGTGAATTGCTGTCTAGGAATTTCTCCTAGCAATCACAGTTGACGCTCCGATCACCGTTTAGAGAGAGACAAAAGCCGCATAGCAAAATTTAATAAATTATTGTGAAAAAATTACACGGTGGATCAGCTACAATTTTTGCAGGTGAATTCCGTATTAATCGAATATTCGAATAAGAAGTTTTGTTTGTTGGGTCAAACGACAAAATTTTACGTAAAGTTATCATTTCCGATAAGTTTTTCGGAGGTTACGTTTGAGCGCGTGTGTTTTAGGCCAACTTTCAACGTTGATTTGTCGGAAATGGTACAATAGAGTAGCTTAAAATTGTTTATTTCAACGTGGTTAATGACACACTATGTCTTTCTCACAAAAAATAGGACGTTAAACGTTAGTCGATTTTTGAATTGGTGGTTTCTTCCGTACCACCTTAAGGTTGTTGCTAAAAAATATTGCGGTAAATTGAAATTAATGACAATTTTACAAGTCGATATGGTATATTTTCTAAATATATTTGCAAAAGGAGAACGAAGGTTCCCGTACTTGTTTATTGAATATGGAATTTTTAAGTTTACGTCAATGTTCACTTGATCGCATTGGTTGCATAGGGCAATGGCGTTACCATTTTAGTTTCTCGCGTATAGCTTCGTCCGCATATGTGACGATAGTGACCCAACAAAACGAATATTGTGTGCAGGATAATGAACGGAACAATATTGCCGAAAAAAACGACAGGTTACCGATCTAATTAAGGAGAGTGTATGAAAAATAGGCAGCCGGATTACTATAGAAATAGCAGAAACAATCGAAAACCTAGCGCGCCAATTTCAAATGTGTTAAAGTCAAATGCGAGTGAGGGAACTTATTAGTTTACTTATTATGATGTCCTCATTTTTTTAAGCTTCGGTGAGCATAGTACGATTTTTATGGCCACGAGCACTGACAAATCGCCCTTTCCATCGAAAACTTGGCGGCGCGCTGATATTTTTCATTCATTTTTCATTTGTTTTCTAATTGCTCTAACATAACCTCCGAAAACGCCAACCGGCACTAAACGCGCGTAACACAGCTGTGACCTGTGACAGTCGCTGCATTCAACCTAACACCCTTGAATTACGAGAGAACCGTGCGACGTTACCAAGACTCGTTTCGATTGTAATATCATTTTTAAACATCGATAATTAATTTTCCGATAAACATAATTCCTTCAAATAAATATATATGTGAATAATCATTACGATTATCTACCGTGCACTTGAAAATTTTCGAGATGTCCATATGTACACATGAATATTTTGCTACGATAAGTTGGCACTAGTGACGCCACAATGAATTAGCATAGGAACTACGTTTTTCACCATCCTTCAAAAATCAATTTGCACTAACCTTAAAGTCTTGCCTACATTGTTAAATCTATCAGTCAAGCAAAGTTATTATCAAATTCTGACCATCCGAAGAGGTTATATCGATTAGAACTGTCGTCGTGAACTCCTAAGATTCTTGCTCTCCTTATTTTTCCTACAGTATCTTAATACCAGTTTTGTACAGTAACAGTACCCCAGTACCAGTTTTTACACGCATCGACCGACTCGGAGAGAAAATTCCCACGAGAACATAACATGAAAAATTCTTTTAAACGTAGCAAATTTGTTGCTATAATTTCACGATCGATTATAAATTTGCAAATAATTTACCCTCGCACGAATTTGACGGTTTTCACTGTGTTTTCAGGCTGTCGTTACCACATAACATCACTTAAGCGTCCACCTTTGATGTTGTTGAAACTGATATATGTGATGAAGCGTTGAAAACAACTATAATACACGTATATTTTCTAACGTCGGAAAAATGGTTTTGAAGGGGGAAACCACCCCTCAAAGAAAGGCGTGTGTCGAGGGGTGATTTTGCAGTTTTACCCACAAGCACCCCACCGATCTGAATGAAACATAAACCAAAATTCTTCTAATGTAAAGCGATGAAAAATCCGCTATAGAGGTATTGAAAAAAAATTAAATTAAGGCGTCTGTCCTTGAGGGGTGGTTTCCCCCCTTACAGCCGTTCTTCCGCCGATAAAAAAACCCATGTATAATAGTTTTCAATGCTTTATGACATACATGCGTTTTAACAAAATCGAAGGCGGACACTTAAGTGATGCTCCTCATTAGCATAACTATCAAATCAGTGGTTCCGAATTCGGTGTCGTTATCTTGGTTCAGAATCAGTCCTCTGCTCACAGACTAATGACTGCCCTCAACTACCGAACTTTCACTGAAACATTCGGTAACCTGTATCTTTCCCAATACCGTTTCAATCCTCTGAATGCCTGAAATACTACGTGTTTTGTTCCCATATCAACTTCATTGCAAAACCGAAATAAAATTGAATAAGAGAACAGTCATGACACATTGTCCATAGATACTACGCTAAATCTACCAGCCTTGGATATATTTATTGAGTCTAAATAGCCGATAACCTCGCCTGAGTTTTTAGGGTTCATATGCCTGTGTGCATTTTCTCCAGCATATAAAAAGGATTCAGCTTCGCTCTAGTAATCAAGTAGGTGTTCGTACCTTAAGGTGACGTGTAGCACAATCTCTGTCTGCCTCACGCGCTCTGGCCTGAGCGCAGCTAATGCGATCTTTCTCGCGCACACATCTGTTTCACATGACCTTAAGATGATGCAAAACACTCCCCGAGTTGATAATGAAGCCTGTAATGAACTATTTTCAGAGCTGTTTGCGCTGTCAACAAAGGGCCAAATTTTCGAACCTGCTCCCTTCAATTCCACTCAAAAACTCTGCATCCCAAGTTATTCTTCCGCTTCTGAAATTTGAGTACCGTAAACCGGGGTAACTTTGGGACGGGGGGTACAACTTTGCGAAATCGCGTAATATTCGACTTTTGGATTTCCGACCAACACTATGCCTTACGAATTAGTGCGCAACCACCGCTACTGCCATACGCTGGTATGTGCTGGCACCTACGCGGCAAATATTTGGAGCTGTAGTTATACTGACGTGTCTCAAAGTTACCCAAAATTGTCCCAAAGTTACCCCGGTTTACGATAGAAAAAAATTCTGTTCGAAAATTCGTACGGTTACGTTGACCTTGTACATATCCTCAATGTCTGAAAGAGAGGCTAATTTTACAACATTGTTAATCCAAACTATTAGTTGCTGTGATATATATATCTATAAAGGGTGTCTCAAAATGACCTGACATTTTAAGTTGTGCGCCATTTTTTTTGTGGCGAACATAGAGTACTAATCTTTGACAACTAGCAACAAGAGGTATTGGGGTTTAGTCATGGAGAATTACACGATCGTGCAACGCATAGAAATTGTGAACATTCACTACAAAAATGGTGAAAATTTTGCAGAGACGGTTCGAAAAGTCCGCACGTCGTGTTATCTCGGGGCGATGTGAATTGACCACCAAGATCGTGCAATTCAACGCCATTGGATTTCTTTCTTCGGGGTTTTCTGAAAGGGAAAGTGTATGCCAATGATCCACAGACCATTCCGGAGCTCAATGAAGCAATTGGACGCGCCCTCAATGAAATTAGTCCGCAATTATGCCAAAATGTTATTGAAAATTTCGTCAAAAGAGTGAACGTTTGCAAACAGGGACGAGGCTGTCATTTATTAGATATTGTGTTCCACACATAACCTCCATGTTTGTACCTTACATTAAAGGGCTATACCAGTGTGACACTCCCAAAGAATCTATTTTTTGCCTTTTTCGACAGTTCATACTTTTAAGAATGTCCTGTGAACATTTCAAGGCCGCATCTCTATCATTTTATCCTGCAAAAATCAATAGTTAAATCTTTAAACGCGTTTTTCTCGGAATTAGATTTTTCAAATTTGCTGACATTGTAACTCCATGTCCCGATTTACTTGAAATTTGAACTGACTACTCTTGAATATATTTACTCTACAAGGACGTAGGATATTTTTGGTTGGATGAAAATTGACGATTTGGCATTTAAAAAAACGACCATTTTATAGGCAAGGAAAACAGACTTTTTTCATAACTACGCCATTTTGTTAAATTTTGATATTTTTCGAAAATCCTACGTCATTGTACAGGAAATACCTTCGAGTTTAACGACATTTTTTCCTTTTTCAGTTTCAGCGACTCAATCGGCCGGAATCATGTCAGCAGTGGAGGAACTTTTTTTTTGGCGCCTCCGAAGGCAGAGCATAAGTCGCTTGGATCTCAATATTTTTCTATGAAAAAATTATGTAATATAGGTCAACTATAGACAAATATATTCTTAATTTTTCGAAACATTTAATTGAGTACTTTTCTTCCAAAAAATTCCCGAAAATAACCCAAATTTTCAGCGTCCACACTGGTCTAGCACCTTGAAATAAAAATATTCTTACTTTTTGAATAAATAATACGTTTCATTAATAAATTAAAATGTCAGGTCATTTTGAGACACCCTCTATATATATATATATATATATATATATATATATATATATATATATATAGGGTGTCTCAAAATGACCTGACACACACACACACACACACACACACACACACACACACACACACACACACACACACACACACACACACAGACATATATATATATATATATATATATATATATATATATATATATATATATATATATATATATAATTTTAAATTAATTTTAATGGAACTTATGAAGGGTCGACAGCTGAGCTTTTATTGAGCGTGCCAGCGTCTGAAAAAATAAAATCCGTATCCTTTGACATTAATTTGTGGAAGGCTCGACCCTCCTTGAGGCTCTTAAAAATCTTAATGCACGCGGAGATACTATCTCAATTATGCGCGAAGTATATAGTATACTTAGGTGTGTTTAAGCCCATACACACCCACACATACACGTAGGTCAACGTGTAGATTTGTATCAAGGAAAATATACACGCGGCTGCGGCAAAAATTCGTTCGTAGGAAAGAAAGAGAGAGAGGGGGAGGGAGAGAGAGAGAGAGAGAGAGAGAGAGAGAGAGAGAGAGAGAGAGAGAGAGAAGGGTAAAAGAAAATAACGATGCGACATTTCCGCGACTGCGCTCTGCAGGCCCTGCGGGCTCGTGTGTCTATATACATCTATACAGAACGCAAATCCTTCTTCGTTCACGACCTCTACTAGCGACTGGTTTCCTCTTATTTTTCTTCTCTTTAATCCCTTCGCTTTTTTTAACGTTCTGACATTCGCCCTCAAGGGAAAGCGGGCGACGGGAAAAATTCTCGTACACTCGCGACGTTCAATGTTTACACTCTTAAACCCCGCAGCAAATGAGAATACAAGAAATAAAAAAAAACAACAACAAAGAAAGTACGCGAGATATTTTATGGATTCGGGGATGGCGATGCTCGTCCACCCCGTTGTTTTCCCGTCACAATCGGTTGAAGTTGACTCGTCATTTGCAACTGGCTTAAGAGTCTGTCTCTCTTAGCCTCCTCGTTTGTCACTCTGTTGAGGAGCAACGGTCCGCTTATCATCATAACAATTGCGCCCAGTGGCGCTAGACATATTATCGAGAAGACCGATATCCTCACTATGTCGAGGGCGATCTCCAGCCTGACAGGGTCTTCTTCCAGTTTCGCGTGTTCGTAGGTCATCGAAGCCAGAGCCGCCTGTGTAACAATATTTTGGTCTCTCGTTATTATCCCGACCTAGACTGCGTTCAACGAGAGAACGACACGCTGCCGAACCTAAATTCGTCCGGTACAGTCAGATCCCGCCGAATGTGCCACCCTCTTTACCATCTCCATGATTCACAGAGCGTATATTTGTAGTGTTTAGTATGAATATCAAACTCGAAATTTCAAAAATACGATTTTTATATTGCATCCCATGTAGAGGTTGCCATGGGTTGCCCAATGTTACGATCAGGCCAATATTGGGACCATCGTATAAGCCAACAAAAGAGAAATAATATTGGCCCATTACTGTTCCGCTCTCAACTGAAAACTGGCACAATATCGGCCCATCCCTAAAGCCTGTCCTGGCCCATCTTTAAAAACTAATAAACAGCCGTGACAGTTAAACTAAATTTGCCAATTTAAAAACTGGGGATACTAAAATACTGACAGTTCCATTGGCCCAATATTGTTCCGTTATAAATTGAAAACCGGCACAATTACCGATCGGCCCATCGTTTAAAACCAATAAATAGCCGTGATGGTTGAACTATATTTGCCAATTTAAAAACTGGTAATGCTAAAATACAAGCAATTACATTGGCCCATTATTGTTCCGTTATAAATTGAGAACTGGCACAATATCAGTCTATGACTAGAACCTATCCGGGCCCATCTGTTAAAACTACTAAACAGCCGTGATAGTTCATCGAAATTTGCCAATTTTAAAACTGGCCATGCTAAAATACTGGAAATTACATTTAATTAATCTAAGCCCTTTATTGGCTAAGTAGGTCAGACCATATCTGCTTTTATTTTATTTAAGCCTTGGGTTATTCATTATCTGTATATTGTGCCAGAATAGGCAAATAACTGGCACGTCATATATTAATCGTTTATATTTTGTAGTTCAGTTTTTGTAATCAAGTCTTGGCCTATTATTGGCATTTGTAAATAACCAACATAAGTAAGTAAAATATGCCAATTTTGAAACCTGTCATATACGCAAATCACAATTTATTTCAAGGTTATTCCATGAAATATGTATCCATAAGTACCAATCTCGGGCCAATCTTGGCCCGATATAGGTTGAATATTTATCACGCACCCAAACAAACCCAAACAAACTCACGGCCCAATATTCTAGATAGACTAACTTCTAGATAGCCCAACTGTGAAGGCCCATCATAGAGCCAGCGGTCAATTTCTACATAGGCCCTTTAAGAGGGCCCACATAGGGCCAAGTGCAATCACCAACATTGGCGCTACAATGAATTAAATCATTGGCCCAATAATTGTTGGCTCTATTGGCCGATATCGGGCCGTTCTTATCATTTCTACAAAGGCAGGCACCTCATTGGTAAATACTCACGGCCCAATATTCTAGAAAGGCTAACTGTAAAGGCCCGTCCCAGGCCCAACGGTCAATCTCTCCATGGGATGGTTTCAAGGCATGTGGTCTTAACTTTAATTTGCAACAAAGATTTTGTAGACTTTTCGAAAATTGAACGAGTCCTTACGATTTTTGTAAACGTTCAAGTCGCGTAAAAAATTATCCTTTTTTTTGCCTTTTTACGAAACTGTTTTATGGAACGGTGTATGTCGTATCTCGAAATCTTTTCGTCCGATTCACTTCGAATTCGGATAGAGCATAGTAACAAATGAATAAATTCCTTTTCAGTCGAAAATTGAACTTTTTTTTACGGCTTGTGATTTTCGTAATGTTCAACATTTCTTACTTTTATTATTATACGAAAAATGTCTCATTTTTATTATTATACTAAACATTTCTTATTTTCGTATTCTTATAATTTCCTTCAGTTTTTAATAATTATTTCTTTTCATGATTTCTTTCATAATGTATTATCTCTATTGTGACACTAAAAGTACATTGCTCAATTTTTCATTTCTGATCACCTTAGTTGCCAGAACTACCGATTGGCGATGCAGTAACGGCGGCACTCTGTTTAAATAACTATGACTTCATTGTTTATCGATGTTTTTCAATAAAAACAAGTCGAACTTGGTACAAGTATGTTATAACGCTGTGTAAAATCTCGGCCTGGTCATCCCAATACTCTCATCAGAAAAAAAATTATTGAATATCGACCTAGGGGACCGAAACTTTTCGGGCCCAAAGCTCGTTAAGGGAGCTTAAAACTTCAGAAAAATGTATTTTTTCGACATCCCTTTTGTAACTCTTTAAATACCACCCTAAAGTTTATAATCATCCAATAATATTTCGTGGAAATAAATAGTCTCGTAGAACGAATATCGCGAAGATCCGTTAATGGGGTCCTGATTCCAAGCGTGTTCGAATATTCAGAAAAATATTCTCCTGTCATAACTTTCGCGATTGTTTTGATATCTGACTAATTTTTGGTACAGGAATAAACTATGGCATACATGGTATTACGTCACATCGCAAATTTGCGTTCCTGTGCGGAACGTTGAGATAAAATTCGTCACGTTGTAATATGAATTTCGTATTTATTCACCTGTAGCGTTCCTTTCGATAGCCAAGCAAGCGCCACGAATATACGCTCTTTCATATTGAAATTTGTTCGATAAGCTGTCAAAATGCAGACGACACTGCGCACCTATAATTATGTTATATTTGTTAACGATTTTTAATCCGTCAAACTATACTGGGACGTTGAATACGTTCCCGCTGTTTTTCAACAGATGGCGGTACCAATACTTCGTGCGCGTAGTTCAAGATGGTAACGCATCTGTAAAGAAGCACTACAAGCAAGCTTAAAATTCAGTGTATGTTGTTTCGACAAAGTGTAAACAACCTTTTTCTCATAGTGTTAAGGTAATCCTATCGTCAGGATTCAATCCATAGGATTTTCATTTTTTTTAGCTTCACTAAATATATTAATAATCGTCTCAGAAAAATTTTAGGGTCGGTTATCGACCTAATCACAGAGAAAAAAAAATTAAAATTGCGTATTTTTGTGTAGGAATTCTGAGACGACATGCAAAAACCCAATTTCCGGTCGCTACAAAAGTGTATACAATAGTAGGAATCCGTCAGATTCTTAAATATAATCAGATTTACATTCTTAACACTTGTAGCACACGGAAAAAAAGAAATAGTACAAAATACAGGGGCTACACAGTTCGCATTGGACTCGAGCGATTGCACAGCGATATTTACTGAAACACAGTGCTCAAAATACAGTGTACTCAAAGTAAATTATTAGAGTTCCTATACTGTCTTCTTTGGACTCGAACCGCTCTACTGTATCTTTTACTGGAACACACAGTCCAAAATACAGTGTAGTCAAAAGTAAATTTTGACAGCTCAACACTGTAATATAAATTTAACAAAACTTGTAATTTGACAGTTGGTTAATCTGTATTATGTACAATGAATGCGCTAGTTATATTGACAGAATTTATGTAGATGTTTTAACAGTGAAGTCCTCTGTTCTAGAAACTGGTTAGCAACAGATATAGTTTCAGTTTTCAATCGTTGCTTTTTACAGTATAAACACGGAAAACGTTCTAGTTTTAATACTGTAATTCAAACTTGATGAACCCCGTAATTTAATAGTGCCACAAATCGTATATTATGTAAAATTAGGGGTAAAAATAACATTAGATAGCGCTGAAAGAACTGCCAGTCCTTTGTGTCCTGGTCGCGCCACGCGTGAGACAAGTCCTAACCAGTGAATACCGTTCATAACGTCACACTGTAAATTTTATTATAAAAAAAAAATCGGCGAAACCTTTGCTTACAATGTATATATATATGAAGAATAGAATGAAGTGAATGAGACACAAAAAAAGTTTATCCATAAAAGAAGTTTGAAAAAATGTGTAGAAAATATTTTAAAAATCAGGCACATACACAAGAACGTACCTTTTTGTAAATAATTCACTCTTTTTTATAATTTCTTGAATTATGTCGCACAAATTTCAACGTTCGCATCCTATCGACCACGCACTACTAACTGGCAATCCTTTGTGTCCTGGCCACGTGCCTCACCCCACGCGCGAGACAAGTCTTAATTGGACAAGATCGTACCTTTTTTTTTAAATTCTTTCTTTCTTTATAATTTCTTGAATTCTGAGGCACAAATTTCGATGTCCGCGTCCCATCAACCACGCACTACTAACTGGCAATCCTTTGGGTCCTGGCTTCGTGCCTCATTTGCGTACAGTATAAAAATCAGTGATCGCATTCAAATTTTACAGTTGAATATTTTTACTGAAATCACTGATGTATTCACATCAAACTGAAAATAAACCAGTGTGACTGTAAACATCTCAGAGTGCACAGATAACGTCACGAACTGTCGAAAGAAAAGTAAAACTACCGTGGCACACTGTGAAATTTAATGAATCACTCTGTACTCAATACAGTGTACACTGTAACCCTTGCACTTTACGTACAGTATAAAAATCAGTGATCTCATGTAAATTTTACAGTTGAATACTTTTACTGAAAACACTGATGTCTTCACAGTACCGAACTGTAAATAAGCCAGTCTAACTGTGAAAATCTCAGTGTGTACAGGAAAATTCGTCATTTTTGTAGGACAGGATTTACATTACTGTGTTTTACTGTAAAATGAAATATGGCACCCTGTTTCTTATGCGGTTTATACTGTGATTTTCGCTGTTTCTTTTTTTCCGTGTAATCCAATGCTCTTAGAAAAAATTACGCTTGTTGACCTAATTTTTATGTAATATCAAGTTCAATTTGAACTTCCGGTATTGGATTTATTACCAGTTGCTACTATAAAGAGACGCGACAGCAAGGTAACAGCTGACTGTAGTCCTAACCTCATCTCACTCATTCGAATTTCCACACATAGTTAATTTTTAACCAACATATTTCGCCGACACAAATCTTCCACGCTTTTTACCACTCGTGGCCCGAATACAATCCTTTATATTTCCCGCACCTGCCATTGTTTTGACAGATCGACGTTGAAAAGCATGGAGGTTAAACTCGCCTGGTTGAGCAAAAAGAGACGGAGATAGCACCAATGTTGCCAAATATCAAACCTAGGAATACTGCGCGAATCGTTGGACCAACTATTTTTTCATTTTTCTAATAAAATGTGAACATTTATTCAACAGTTTACAGATGGAAAATTTTAGTTATGACCAATGCTTTTTTTGCATATGTTAAAAATATAAATTGTACAAGTCTCAAGTATGATCAGTGGTACGACTAGCGTCAAGCGATAGGATTACCTTAAACGTGTCAAATTTCGTGCCAAAAAAGAGTATTTGCGGGAAATTTTACTGCTCCACTTTATTCAAAAAAAAATGTGCAGCTGAAGCACGCAGAATTCTTGTTGAGACTTACGGCGACCATGCTGTGTTGGAAACAACATGCAGAGATTGGTTTAGATGCTTAAAAAAGGATTTTAATGTGTTGAATTGGAGGCATTGCCTCACGAAGCCTCAAGTCAGACGATAGCTGAACTTGCAGAATCATTAGGAGTTTTTCACACAACAGTTTCGAAACGTTCGAAAGCGTTAGGATTTTTGTAAACTAGAGTATTAATTTTCACGAAAAAAACAGCGACAACTCATTCAACGTCCCAATACATTTGCATTGAACCAAAGTAATAGCAATAAAAATTATGCTGATGAAAAATTAATTTCAGTTGGCTCACGTTATTATGAAAATGATAACAATTAGAATAATAATGACTGTAATAATGATAATAAAAAGTAATAACGCGAATTGCCATGAATTATCATTACCATCAAGCCGACCAGGATACACACGACGTAAAGACCAAATCTCCTCCCCGACCAGTTAGAAAAATCAATATCAGCACCGATGCCCCCGACGAGGATCGGTTGCATAAAGTGCCAGATAAAGAACACCGCTTTTCTCATAGGGGTGACCTGTCATCGCGAAACAAGATAACACAGAAAGGTAAGAATGACAAATGAAAAAAAAAAATACGAAGATAAGACGAAACGACATAGAAGGCTCACATCGAACGCGGTGTCCGTGAGACGCCAGCCTGTTGTTGCGATAAATGACATTACAATGGTAGCGAGATATCCACCCCCTGTAATGGCTATGGTCGATGCGGCGGTGGTGCACATCAGAGCACCGAGAATCAAACAACCGAGACGATACCATGATACGTATTTCTGCAAGATATTACTTTTTTAATCACTCTTTTTTATTAGATAAGAAAAAGAAATTCATCTCTTACCCTTTTAAATAGCGTTGTGAGGTACAAAAAAAAACTAATGCCCAATTGAATCTGCACAACTTGAGTCTAAGTGGGATTTTTTCCTGATTTTATTTGGGCGGAAAATTCGATCTTAAGGTTACATTTGAATAACTACGAAACTAATTGATATTTCGCATACTCGGTAGAATATTTTCCAAGCTGACCCCTACAGCTTTGGAAAACCTTATTTTTTCAATCTCGACATCCTAATTTTTTTAATACTGATCACAGCTTTAAAAAAATACAAGCATTGCCGTAAAAAATGTATTAGGAACTTGCACATTGCTGCGTCACTTATTCATTTCGGTGCCAAAGCTAACCATGTAAACAAGTTGATTTAATTAAGGGGCCATACCAGTGTGAGACTTTCAAAAAATCGATTTTTTTTGTTGCCCTTTTCGACAGGGTCCATTGTATGGGCCAGGCATAGCTGATTAGCAGTTTTTATGGTAAATATAATTTTATCTTGCTAAAATCGATAATTAAATCTTTAAACGCGTTTTTCTCGAAATGAGATTTTTCAAATTTGCTGACATTGTAACTCAAAGAACAATTATCCGATTGACTTGAAATTTAAACTGAGTACTCTTGAATATATTTACTCTACAATGAGGTAGGATATTTTTGATTGGATGAAAATTGACTATTTGGCATTGAAAAAAACGACCATTTTATAGGCAAGAAAACTGACTTTCTTTCATCACTACGCCATTTTGTAAGATTTTGATATTTTTCGAAAATCCTACGTCATTGTACAAGAAATCCCTTCCAGTTTAACGACATTTTTTCCTTTTTCGGTTTCAGCTACTCAATCGACCGGAATCATGTCAGCAGTGGAGGAACTTTTTTTGGCGTCTTCGAAGGCAGCGCATAAGTCGCTTGGATCTCGATATTTTTCTATTAAAAAATTATGTAATATAGGTCAAATATAGCCAAATATATTCTTAATTTTCCGAAAAATTTAATTGAGTACTTTTCTTCCAAAAAAATCCCGAAAATCACCCAAATTGTCAGCGTTCACACTGGTACATCCCCTTAAGGACCCACGAAAACAACGAGAATCAAAAGGAGTAAGATTTTTTATGCAAAAGACGTTAAAATACCGCAGCACGATGAGGAAAGTAAACGAAGAAAATGCCAAGGAAACTTCCAACGATGCAGCCGAGTAAAATATCGCGTAGTCCACCGGGCACGTACGTCCACCATTCGGTCCTCGTGACGTCTGTTTCATTCATGGACATCAAAATCATTTTGAAACGATCGAATACTTCTTTCCATACTCACATATTGATACACAATCAATACATAGAAGCGTAGCAATAAAATAAAAACAAATGCGATATCTCAAATTGCTAATAGTTGATGCAATAGCCACAAAATTATATAAGTAGCAACAAAAAAATCCTGGTGTTGGCAAAATTTGTATGATTTTTCGTCAAGTGACTACTGGTGATACCTATACCAAACTATATTTCAAGTTACTGCACAGGGTTTCCAAATAAATTTTTATTTCATAGTAAGTGTCGTTAGCAATTCATTTAGGATTATTTTCCTTCGTTTTATTATTATTTGCTATTATGAATTAATTCAGTGATATGTCGACGGCAACAAAACGAAGACGAGCTAGTTAGAACTACCCTAATACATTTTGTTATTCACGCGTGGAATATGTTATTAAACAATTTAGACAATGGATGACGGATTTCGTGAGAATTGCTTTTTTTTTCTTCTCATTTCGAGATAAAAATAAAAGATCAAGATAAATTGGCAGAAAATCTTGGCTCCTTCAGTGAAGAGCAAGGGGAACGCTTCCACCAAGCATGACAATAATGGACGGTAGGTATCAGGGAAGATTGGACACACTCATGATGGCTGATTACGTTTGGAGTTTGATGCGTGACAGCCTCGACAAGTCTCACACAAGAAAATCACGAAAGCCTACTCAATATAAAAATATTTAATAAAGCTTCCATTTTTCAATAAAATTAGATTTTATAAAAAGGATGGTATATTTCCGTTTTCTTACGAATTGGGATGTTGAATAAGTTCTCGCTGTTTTTTCGTGACAATCAAATGGTGTTGAACTTTGCATGGTTGGAATGCAACGAAAAGTATTCTCGATTTCTACATTCCGTTATTTTCATTATCATCTGAAACCTTTTTTGCAGTTATTGATTATATATTTTAAATGAAGATTCTCAAAAATGTTTCAGTACTTTCGTAGCCTGAATGTGCCAAAAAAAAATTGGGATTAAGAAAGAAAAATGTCGATGAGCTTCAACGATGTAAACTTCAATAGCATAAAATTAATGCCTTATTCAAGATCCAACATTCGTAATGCTTTCAAACGTTTCGAAACTGTTGTGCGATCAACGCCTAATGATTCTGCAAGTTCAGCTAGCGTCTGACGTGAGTCTTCATGAAGTGATGTCTCCAATTCAACACATCAAAATCATTATCCCTAAAGCGTCTGAACAAATCTCTGCATGTTGTTTCCGAGCATGGTCGCGGTAAGCCTCAACAAGAATTCTGTGTGCTGCTGCATATTTTTTTCAATAAAGTAGTGCAGAACATGTCCCTCAAAAACTCTTTTTTGACACGAAATTTGACATGTTTAACACTATGAAAAAAAAAGTTGTTTACACTTCGGTGGAATCACGTACACTGGATTTCAAGCTCGCTTATAGTACTTTTTGTAGATGCGTTACCATCTCAAACTACACGTACGCAGTTCTGGTAACACCGTCGGTTGGAAAACAGCAAGAACTCATTCAACGTCCTAATGAATAATCAATGTTAAGAGGCTATACCAGTGTGACACTTAAAAAATCGTTTTTTGCCTTTTTCGACAGTTTATACTTTCAAGAATTTTATTATCATTTATATAAATATCATTTTATCTCGCAAAAATCGATAGTTAAGGTATTCCTTTCACGGAGGGCCGTATATTGTGGGGCATAAACAGGGCCCTTCTAAATCATCGGCTACTTACAGTGGCGCATAATAAAAAACAATCAGTTGCAATCAGTTATTACACTGAGAAAAGAAAATCGTTGAATGTGCAAAATGCATTTTGTTGTCTCGAAATTTTGTTGTTTCAACAGTTACTCAGACATGCTAAATAAGCTACAGTTCACACCACTAAAATTATCAGTTAAATTGACAAAACGTGTTTTATGCCAATCAAATATCAAGTTGAACGTATTTAAAGATACATTTTGTTAAACCAACTGAATTTTGGATGGATGAACGAATTTTTTTTTTCAGTGTACACCCAACGATAAAGGGAATAAAAAATGTCATGCAAATTTAGTAGATTTGTATATTTTGCATTTTTACATTCTTTCTAAAACGTCCCGGCTACGAAAATTCTTCTGCTAGTGACATTTTTCTACGTTTTATCATTAATATTTTCTTTAAACATTCAGTTGCACAATAACAACCCCTGTTGTTATTGTGGTTACAAAATCTTTAGATTTTTTACACGCGTGACCAGTTTTTATCGGGCACCTAGAGTTTTTTTAGGGTATAAATTATTAGATAGAAATGTGACCAGCGTGTCATCTCCATACAGCACCGTATAAATGAGACGATTTTTTAAGTCGTAATTTGTCGTTAGAAGTTCGGTAGTTTGGCTTGAAATTTTACCAGTATACTGGGATGTATTTTTACTTGATTATAGATGAAAATCAGTTAGTTGTTAAACATCCGGGTTCGTGAAAGGAATACCTGAAATCTTTAAACGCGTTTTTCTCGAAATGAGAATTTTCAAATTTGCTGACATTGTAACTCAAAAAGCAATTATCCGATTGACTTGAAATTTGAACTGAGTCCTCTTGAATATATTTACTCTACAATGACGTAGAATATCTTTGATTGAATGAAAATTGGCGACTTGGCATTGAAAAAAACGACCATTTTATAGGCAAGAAAACAGACTTTTTTTTCATAACTACGCCATTTTGTTAGATCTTAATATTTTTCGAAAATTCTACGTCATTGTAGAGGAAATACCTTCCAGTTTGACGACATTTTTTCCTTTTTCGGTTTCAGCTACTCAATCGGCCGGAATCATTTTAGCAGTGGAGGAACTTTTTTTTTCGGCGCCTTCAAAGGCAGTGCATAAGTCGCTTAGATCTCAATATTTTTCTATGAAAAAATTATGCAATATAGGTCAAATATAGCCAAATATATTCTTAATTTTTCGAAACATTTCATTGCGTACTTTGCTTTAAAAAAAATTCCCGAAAATCACCCAAATTTTCACCGTTCACACTGGTATAGCCCCTTAAGCGTTAAAACAGAATCAGTATAGAGATGAGATTTAGGAAAAATATTGAGCTGTGTTATTGATCACTCAATGTGTCATCACCGCGAAAATAGATGAGAGAGAACATAAATAGCAGAAGCAAATTTTCTTACCGACGCTGAACACAATCGAGAAGCAAATTGAGTAAAGCGAAACGATGTGCACGTCGTCTATTGATGAGGCTGTGCACAGAAGAGTCGCCATACCCTTGTCCTCGCCGTATCCTCTGTCGGCCAAGGCCAATATGCAGTTGACCGTGACGACCGGAGACATGCATGCGATGATGGTTCTGCACAAAGAGATTCAAGTTGGCGTTCATTTGCACAAAGTTCCATTTCAAACGCAGTAAACGTTGAAGTTAATCATTATTATCGTTATATTAAAGTCTCACTAAGGTTATAAAATCGTATTGTATCTTTCACGAGGGCACAGGGAAGCTGTGGAAAAGCTGTGCCGATGCAGACGGCTAAATTTTCACTAACAAGGAACATCCCTCAGGTAACACCCTTCGATTTTGTTGAAATTTGGATATGTTATAGAGCATCGAAAAGTAAGCGATACGTATTTTTTTTTATAGGCGGAAAAACGGTTTTAAGCGGTGAAACCACCCCTCGAAAAAGCAAATATAGGGGTGGTCTACCCCTTAATTTTTTTTGCAATGTCACTATAGTAGATTTTTCATTGCTTCGGATTAGAAGAATTTTCGTTTTTGTTTCATCAAAATCGGTAGACTCCTTGTGTGTGATACTGCTATGTTACCCCTAGAGATGCCTTTTTTTTCGAGGGGTGGTTTCACCCCTTAAAACCGTTTTTCCGTCGATAAAAAAAAATACGTATCGCTTACTTTTCGGTGCTTTATAACATATCCAAATTTCAACAAAATCGGAGGGTATCGTAGTATTTTTTTGAAATTTTCATGTTTGACGGAATTGCGACCGTTTTAATTTAACATTCGTTTTTCGTTCGCAATTTCCGACGATTTTGGATTGCATACACATTGCATAAAAAAGCAATGGTTCAATCAAATGAAAAACCCCTACGTGGCAAACGAGAAAAACTATCGAAGAATATTGTATCCAAATTTGGACAAAATCGGACAAGCCGTTTTCGAGATTCATCTGGCGCCGACTTTGAAAACTATGTTTCGAGATAATCGCGTTTGAATCGCTTCCAGTCAACGAATTTATTTTTAAAAATTCCTAAACATACCTCAATCTACATATTTTCCAATAAAAAAAACCCGGATCCAATCGAAACATTAGTTTTTGAGATAAAAATTCCCGAAGTTTACTTGTTTTTCTCGCCGTTTACTCAGGTACCTCCCCTTAAATATTGGTCGTGTTCGTTGGGTCTCGTCATTTTGATACGAACAAGTGGGCATGCGCATAATGATGCGCAACGCGCAACTGCGCAATGAAACGAGTCATCCGCAACGCGCAACTGCGCAATGAAACGAGTCATGCGCAAAACGAATGACTCGTTTCATTGCGCAGTTGCGCGTTGCGCATCATCATGCGCATGCGCACTTGTTCGTATGAAAATGATGAGACCCAACGAACACGACAATTGCGTAATCTACCATTGTCTATAAACTGATTTTCCATTAGGTTATTAGGGGGAAGGCTAACGTGCCGCTGAAAATGTTCTTACCCGGTGAGGAACGCCCAATCCCAGGGATAATTGAGAACATAATGCGAGCAAAATGCAACGATGAGGAACTCGATGGTGCAGGGTAGGAGAGCGAGCAATAGTATGAAGAAGGGATAGCGTATAATGGGTGTTGTGGTCAATTGGAGTCCGGCCCTGAGCGTGACGAAGGTAAGACAAGCGGTTCGCATCTTGACAATCGGCGAAATACCGATACCCTCTTGTGCGTTGTACATACCGGTATTACGCATGATAATACCAGCGAGTAGCATGCCAAAGACCGGCGGTATGTTGAGATAAGGCAAATAAGCGAGGCTCCAGCCTAGGGCGTAAGCAGCGACGACGAGAGCAAAAAGGCTGCACGCAGCGCCACCTGGGAGAATATCTTTACCGATCAAAAAGTACAAAGTGACCCACGCCATCGCAACTAAAGATAGGCTCGTCACGAGCCAAAAGATGCTCGACCACGTGACCGTTTCACTGATACATCCATAGACCGGCTCGTTTACTGATATGTGACGTAACTTGGCGTTGCAACAGGTCCTTCCGCTGCAACAATGAACCGCTTCTTCCGCCTCCTCCCCGTTCTCATCATCCTCGTTCGCATTCGCGTTTGAAAAATCCTCTTCGCTCATCGCCTCGTCAGCCCCGCTCGTCCGAACGGCCTCTCGCGATCTGTATCATCGCCGACGAATCGTTCTCTTTCATCTCACTATACTCGCTTTGTCATAACCTCATTTCTATATTCACGCGCGTTTTTTTTTCTCTCTTTTACCACGCGCGGTGATCGATCGTGGTTTATCGCACGTGAGATCGATGTGATTATTTTTCGTACGAACGCGCGAACGCTCCTCACTTTCCAGACTGCTGCGAAGCTCCCTTCCACTTTTCGAACATTTTGTTTCTTTTTGAGGCCCTCCGCTTTATTCTGACATCGCGCGTCGCGGTGCGAGACGCAGAACGGATTTTCGAGGAGATAGCGAGCTCTGGACGAACGGGGAACAAAAGTAATTGATGACTCAACTTCGGCGCGAATCTTCCGACGGATTTTCTTGGCTTTCGCATACGTGCGAAATGCCTGTACGATTAGGTTAGGATTTTGTGTACTTGACGCAAATGCCGTTTCGTTGTTTCGCCGAATCGCGGGGATTAGAGGAGCGAGCAACTACCATGCAAAGGGGGCAGAAAAAAGATTGTGATATTGTGGCATTGTGAAATTTTCAAACGCGTTTTTCTCAAAACCACGTTTTTCAAATCGGTACCGAAAATTTCTCGAAAACCAATGAACCGATTGCCTTGAGGTTTTTTGTGGTTATTCCATACACCATTATCTAGTACTTGTTATAGGATTTTTTTTCCGTTACTTAGTTTTTGTTTTATAGGCAAAATAATAACTAATGTTTGGCCCAAAAGTCACTATTTATGTTCGAACGACCGCCATTTTGTCATAACTCGATATTTTCAAAATCGGCTATGACAAGTATTAGATTATAGTATCTAATTTAATAATCTTTTTGGTTTTTCTTTCAGATGATTTTTGAAGAAACGCCAGTGGGTACCGTGACGCTCCAAGGATCATACAACGTCCTTGTATATTTTTGATATTTTTAAATAAAGATAATTAAACATATTTTTTAATGTATATACTTTGAGATAATTAAAACCCCAATCCGAAATTTCAAATAGTTTTCCTTGAAAAAAATCACAAAAATGACCCATTTCTGGCTCCTAGGTGTACATCTCCCCTTAAAAGTGTCAGAGGTGGGTGGAATAGGGAGGATCCGGTCTGAGATGAAAAAACTCTTTTTCAAGCCAAGCGAAGTTTATTATTCAACGTAGTCTGCCTGTAACGCAGTACATTTTGTGCAGCATTTCTCAAAGCTCTTTAGTCTTCCAGAATAATTGTTTTTGTCAACAGAAAAATCGCCATTGACAGCACCTATCATTTTAGTCGTAGAGACTGGATACAGAAGACCAAAATCCAATGGAGAGACCACGGTCTTACATACCGGTCTGGAAACGACCGGGGTGGGGGTAGGCACTGTTAACGAACCCACGTTTGTTTCCAATTTTCGCCACTACGTGGCATTGCTATCGGCGTGTACGTGTGCGACAAGGGCAGAACAGCTTCTGTCCGTCTCTCTCACTCTTCTCGATGATCCGAAATGCACATTACCTTTTTCGTGGGGGGCGAAGGGGGAATAGAGGTAGATGAGAAGAATTGTGGAATAAGGACGGGGGATTGTGAAAGAGAATAGAAGTGGGGCTTGTAAAAAGGGGAAGATCCTGTATGGCTGGAAGAAGACCAATATAAAAATTTAAAAAATAAATAAAAATACTTACCTTTTTCGAGTGAAATGGATTTTTATTCGAATTTTATTCCGAGTTTCTTTCGATGACGAAAGGAAAAAAATCCGCAACACATGGAATGTTGAATATACAAATACCTTTATTGGTTCGTCAGTTTAGAAAGCCCTGAAACAACGGTCCAACTTTGCCAGCTTTATGAATATTTTTCAAACTACAAATTCTCGGTGACGCGAACAGAGGTTATCGAAAACGTTGTAATAAAAAATGGAGTAATAAATGGCACGGGGCACGGTCTAAGGCAAGGCATGGGGCGAAGAGAGAGATCACAGAAGACCGTGGGTGGGAGGTACTCACCGATAGTAGCGACGGCGGTGGCGGCGAGCGGAATGAAAAGTGAAGCTCGTAACGCTGCCTCACGACTCCATTGAAATCTGGCTTCGTTTCCAGACCTGTATGTAAGACCGTGCCTACAATTGAATCCGATATTCAATATACATACGAAATATAGCTGATGTGTTTATTTGTTTAGAGATTTTAACCTAATACAAAGAAGATCGGTTGTTTAGCCTACCGTATCTGTTAACAGTTTGGTTTCACATTTTCATTTGTAGTTAAACTTTAACCTAAACTTAATACTTGCATCACACATCTTATGTTCTGTGTGTGTGGTCGTCCTCTTCTTACAATTGCTTTCACGTCACCTAGCTTTTCACGCTTCACTTTTTAGTTACAGACGTAAAATAAATGCACGCAGCTTGCAAGCTTCTGATACAAATAATGCGAGGGTACGCGCTCCTAACTCTGTGACATTGTCTAGTGCGACCAGCGGGTTAGCTATGATTAAGTAATGCATTCTGGCGGACCCATACACTGGACATTCGTTCATAAAGTGATCGAGCGTTTTGGGTTTAAACATATTGCACGCAGGACATATGACGCAGTCCTTTAATTTGTAATGTAATTTTTTGTACCTTACTGCTAGAGTCCTTCATCCTGCGAGCCGCAATTGCGCAGTCAATCATATGCAAGTTTCATACGAAATATAAATAGCATTTTACCTTCGAAAGACCACAGCACTACCCTTGGTATTCGCAACTTTGGAAGCAGTTGAAATGCGGTGTTTGACTCCTGTATCTAGTCTCCATGACTTTCAGTACTTGATGAAAAATTATTTCCTATTTCAGTTTGTATGCTCAGCTCTCTGATATCTAGTTCCTTGTATAAAATGTTGCGTGCTCGTTCACATGAAGTGCCAGCCGTATTCACTATCTTGTGGTGGTCCCGCAGTTCAACATCTCGCCGCTTCTGGTCCAGTAAGAGTAGACCAAAATGGCGCATTACAAGCAGAAAATGCCGGGAGGTTATTTTTTTTCAGAATAATTGTAGAGACTGCTTGAAAAGTTTAAACCTAAATTGTTGGGGTACCAAGTATGTTCATAACACTGCCATCCTGGATTTCGCGTTTCCACTACTTTTGAGGATATGTCATAAACTATGCATCATACGAATAAAATGGTTTGGAACATTATTGTTGACAATGATATCACGCATTTTTTTTGTTGCGAACTTTTTTCTATATTGATAATATTCAATAAGTTATTGTTAAAATAAAAATTTTCGAAAATTTCTTCGTCGATTTCTGCTCATCAGTGGGTGTGCTCATAAAAATGGTTAGTATGAATGTTGTGCAGAATACAATAATAACCAATTTTTGTTTGAACATTTTTTCGCAAAACCGATGTTTTAGGAGATAAAAAGTTTCAAACGTTGTCGTGACGTGCTTCGCTACGAGTCGGAAATGGAAAAAATCATCACCATTCATAAACTGATTTTTCTAACTGTTCGAGGATATTTTATGAACTATATGTATATTTTCGAGAATACTTCACGTTGTATGGAAGAAATGCTTGAGAATATTATTGTTTAGAATAATATTGCGCTTTTCTTGTTTCGAACTTTAAAAAAATTTGCGTACAGTTTTTAATAAGTTATTGTTAACTGTATTGGTCTGAAGTTTGCAACGTTGCGACACAATGAAATTTTGATTTTATTTTTTGTTCAAGTAATCTATTGCACATTCCGCTTTTAGGTGGCTAAAAAAGATCGTACAAACATTTTTCAGGAGTTTCACCAAACAGAACCTACCCTTAATAGGAGGTGAAGTATCTGAGAATATGTCCTGAAAATTTCAAGTCGATCCGAACAGAATTGACTGAGATATGAGCGTTGAAAGAGGAGAATCCGTTGTGTAAACGACTGAAATTGAAACTTTAAAGGCGTTTTTCTCAAAATGGCATTTCTGAAGTCAGTGACCAAGATTACTCGAACACTAATGAACCGATCTTCTTGAAATTTTGCAGACTTATTTAATACATGAATATGTAGTCTTTAATCGTTCGATTTTTTTTTCGAAAAAAATGGCCGTTTTATAGCCAAAAATCGGCCTTTTTTTTCGTTAAAATCGAACCATTAACTTTGACTGTCCGCCATTTTGTGAAAAATGAATATTTTTTAAAGTCCTTCGATTAAAGACTAGTTTATACATATATTTGACTAAATCCATCCGTATTTTTGTTCAGATGATCCACTTCGCCGCAATGTTGATCACCGCAAACCGTGTATATGAAAACATTATTTTATTGACGGCCATTTGCCACTAAACAATGTAATATTTTTCAATAAAAAAAATTACTGAAAGTTCTTCAAGATGTGTTCTTTAAGATGGTATATTGATCGATTAAAAAAGTTTTGTAGTTTTCTTTAAAAAAATTCATGAAAAAGGCCTTTTTTGCGCTACAAGTGGGGGTAACGCCTTAAGGAACATCCATCTCATGGGCTAAATAAGGCCTGAACGAGAATGGAACTTGAAAATTCGTGACTACCAAATTATTTTACATAGAATAAGAGCCAGCTCGATTCATTTAAGCGACACATACAAAAGGTCCATTTTCATGTCTTATGTCCTATCGACTACGACCAATTCGAATCTACCGGTTCAATCGAGTTCCCGACACCAAAAATAAAAGCCACCGAATTTTTTCCGTAGGCTTCTTTCAGGCCCGGGCACATACAGCGCCAATCAAAAAAATTATTGTCTTCAACCCGAGAGATGTAAGATTTTCTTCAACTTTCACCCCCAGATAAGGGTAGATTCCGGAGAATTAAAACCGATGGTATTCTTCTATGGGGCTCCTTTCGGGTGGCGGTAAAAACCAACAATTAAAAAAACGATTGTCTTCAACCCGCAGGAGATAAGCGGGAAATCCCCCCCCCCCCCCCTCCCGATCGGAGTGGGCTCCAGAGAATTAAAAGAACGTACCATCAAGTCCGGTCTTGGCTGGACGTTTTTGAAACCCAGAAGAATGAATGTGGCGAAGGACGCCACACAGACTTATGCCAATCCCAAGTATAGGTCGTCTCAAAATGACCTGACATTTTAAATTATTAATAAAACGTATTATTTATTTGATAAGTACGAATATTTTTATTATAATATAAGGTACAAACATGGAGGTTATGTGTGGAACACAACATCCGATAAATATAGAGGACGTGGATGAAGAGAGCATGATTGACATCATTGATTCAGGGTATTCAGATATATTCGCGGAATCACTTAACCTTCCATCAACGATGAGCATGCAGCTGTAATTATGAAGAAATGACTGTGGATGAAGCCTAACGGAGATACCACGTATCAAGAAAAAGCGTCTTGAACTCTACCTGCCGGGTTGTGTGGAAAAGAGTTCGATTATATAATCGATGTTTCCCCGATTTGCAGACGCAGAGCTTGTCGCTTCGAAGTTTGCCAGCGTTTATCTTGTAAAATATCATTTTTACGCAAAAATTTTTACGCATAATTATTCTATAAATAACATTTTTACAATGAAACGCTTTATTGATGCGAAATGCGGATTTTATAAATTTATTTCCTCTAATTTGTTTAATTCAAATTTTATAGTAAAAAGTTTCGAATAAAGAAAGTCGAGAATGTTATTTTCTGCATAGATGATCCAAATAATGTTTTCCGTTAGGTTAAGTGGTTCGCAAGATATGGGCATAAATGCAAATTACAAGATGGCGGCGTATTTATACCCCCTCTGCCCCAAGAATTTCGTTTTATACTTTTTAGGGGTCCAAAGACTCAGGGAAAAATTTGGACCCGAAATTTTTGCTAAAGGAATGTCTAGGTTTACTGGACTACCTACAGAACCTGGACGACGACCAAAGGTTACGGGAGTAAAGATAACGACCGGACATCGGATCAACACCAGACGAATCTCTCTTAGTGTTAACCGACAGTAGGTTTGAAGTTTCCCAAAAATATATTAACAAGTTTTCATTTTTATACTTAACATTACACTCGTATTTATCGTAGTTAACGACACTGAGAAAAGAAAATCGTTGAATGTGCAAAATGCATTTTGTTGTCTCGTAATTTTGTTGTTTTAACAGTTGCTCAGACATGTTAAATATACTACATTTCTCCCCACTAAAACTATCAGTTAGATTGACAAAACGTGTTTTATGCCAACCAAAAATCAAGTTGAACGTATTTAAAGATACATTTTGTTAATCCAACTGAATTTTTGATGGATGAACGAATTTTTTCTTTCAGTGCACCTATTTCATGGCTGGAAAAAAAGAGGAGTTTTCGTGAATCTTTTTGGGGAAACGGGTGCAGGTTGTGAATTTTTTTTACATTAATGAGTATGGTTTGAAGGATCTTTTACAATTTTTGTAGTACAAAATATTTATACA
>OY723393.1:17500408-17503213 GCA_963210295.1 Ophion ellenae | reverse complement strand
CCTCGGAATGAATGACATAAGTTTGCGCGGTATATTTAAAATAATACTGCAATGCAAATTTATATTTGGAAGTAATTATTAATCGAATAAGACTTTCAATTAGTTATGAATTAACTAACACTTTTACTTGTTAATGAAGATAATATAAACAATATAAAATATTAATATTTATAACGCAAATATTTTTAACGATAAAAGTCTTTAACTTTAGGAACACGATAATTTTTTTTTTCTCGCAACATTGAACAATACTGTTCTTCGGTGTTGCCATATGTCTTTTTATTATAGGGGACAAATATTTTTTATGGAGAATTATTCTGTCTTTACTGAACGTTTTTAGCAGAGCTGAATAGTAACGGCAATCCAAACTTTTTTCACTCTTTCCCTAACGAGTTTGCTATCTAAACATGAGTTTTTTTTTCAAAATTTATAAACATAATAGAACGGTATTTAATACTGCAGTGTTAAAAGTTGCAATTTAAAAACCCAGTATCTCTCAATCTAAATAGTTGACTGTTCTGAAATTTCACCCAAAACTGTATAATGATATGAACAATGTTTCGTTAAAATTTGAACAAAATCTATAGAAATCAAGAGCGCGCGCTCGTTCTACCTTAAGGGGCTATACCACTGTGACCGCTGAAAATTTGGGAGATTTTCGGGAATTTTTTGGAAGAAAAGTACTGAAATAAATGTTTCGGAAAATGAATATATTTGGCTACATTTGACCTATATTACATAATTTTTTCATAGAAAAATATTGAGATCCAAGCGACTTATGCGCTGCCTTCGGAGGCGCCAAAAAAAGTCCCTCCACTGCTGCCATGATTCCGGCCGATTGTGTAGCTGAAACCGAAAAAGGAAAAAAAATGTCGTTAAACTGGAAGGTATTTCCTGTACAATGACGTAGGATTTCCGAAAAATATCAAAATCCAACAAAATGGCGTAGTTAGGGAAAAAAAGTCTGTTTTCTTGCCTATAAAATAGTCGTTTTTTTCAATGCCAAATCGTCAATTTTCATCCAATCAAAAATATCCTACGTCATTGTAGAGTAAATATATTCAAGAGTACTCAGTTGAAATTTCAAGTCAATCGGATAATTGCTCTTTGAATTACAATGTCAGCAAATTTGAATAATCTCATTTCGAGCAAAACGCGTTTAAATATTTAACCATCGATTTTCGCAAGAAAAAATGATAGAGATACGACCTTGAACTTTCTACAGGATATTCCTGAAAGTATAAACTGTCGAAAAAGGCTAGCCCCTTAAAGCCACGGTAGGCTCGAACGCAAGTTCGTCCTGTTTTCAATGTTTCGCGTACGTAATGTCAGCTAAAGAATTGTACTTCGAAATGGAGAAGAATCGTAGCAATTCATCGGGAGATGAAGCAAAAGTGCAGCTCATTAAAGAAAGGAAGCGAGCAAAAGAGACGTACGCATAATCGAAGAATTTTATTTTTCTCGCATACAACTTTTTCTTTTTCAACAACCAACCTGCACGTTTCGACGAGTGTCAAAAAGGCAGCCAAGAGACTCGAGGACGATCGCTATCGACGGTGGGATAGAGAGGGAAAAAGACTGCGAGAGAGTGAGAGAGAGAGAAAGGTGCACACCAGGTTAGCAACGCTCGGTAAAGTTGGCGAGAAATGCACCAACTTGCTTCGCTGCGCCGAAACGTTTGTACGGTATTTTTCGAGTTCTCTCCTTATCGGTCGTTTATTTATAGAAAGCGAGTCGAGCTTGTTACCGATACGTGCCGAACGGTCCAACCTCTGTACACATTTGTACGTAACGTCGTCGTTTCATTTTGTATCGCATTGTGCGCTCTTCCACGCGTCCAGAAAAGCGATAAGAATAATTATTTCAAAAACTGTATACCGAGGGAAATGCCCCATGAGAGAAGTGCCTTTTCACACACGGAGCATGGAAAATCCTCAGGCTCCAAATAATCGCAAATAGATCTTTCAATCCGAGAATAAAAATGTTTTTTTTTTCTTCTCAGATCCAAGATTATCCGGGACGCGGTTGCCAGTAACGCGTTATGTGTGAATCTCCCGACGAATGATGCTCCACTCGTACTGTGGATTCGATCTAAAGACAAGAGGAAGAGTCGTTCACATTCTCGTTCACATTGCTATAGCGGCAAATCTTGAGGGGCTCGAGGGTAAATGCTCGCCCGGATATTCGGGTGTAACAGCCTGCCCGTACGACGAAACATTCTGGAGAAATGTTTTTCGAAAGTTCAGTAGTATTGGTATAAGGGTGAAAGTGGGTGGGTGGCGTTACAGGGAATGGGACGAGTTCTCGCCCCCCCCCCCCCCCCCCTCATGCTCTTTCTCTCTCTGCTGTCTCTGTCTACTCCTCCTGTCGGGGGAATCCACAGGGTGACACGAGCTGCTCTCTCGTGACGAGGGGGCTACGCTACGTTGCTGCTGCTCACTGTGCAACTGCTGACGCTTTTCAAGCAGCGGGAAAGAGTCTATAGTCGCAGATACAGCTCTACCGCTCTTTATCTTTCTCTCTCTCTCTCTCTCTCTCTCTCTCTCTCTCTCTCTCTCTCTCTCTCTCTCATATACATATACATTTTCTCTCCCTTTGTCTATCCCTCTTTCTCTCAACTTCTCCGACTAGCTATGCAATCGTTACTCCTGTCTGCTAGCTCGTCTAACGCTTCCACCGTCCGGCTAGTAGTCCAACAACCCCACGGATACATGCCATCGTGCTTTACGTTCCATACCTCCCCAATGTAGAGCGCATAGTCTCCCACGTCGTATCCTACGAATCAAAAGGGCATGTCTCAATCCG
>OY723393.1:17387908-17495408 GCA_963210295.1 Ophion ellenae | reverse complement strand
GTGCACGAAATATGCCACGCAGGAATTATGCAACACTCGCACAAAGCGAGTGTAATTCAATATTTATTGTTCTCCTCTTTTTCTGTATTACGTAAATGAATGTTAGCCATTTAGTTTACAGGATATTCTCAATGTGCATGTGTGTGTATATATATATATCTTTATGTGGCAGTCATTATGAGGCCATTGTATCTAGGAAATATTGTCTACCAGCACGGCTGGCTCTTTCGACGACGTACCTCGAAATGACTTTACATAAATAAGCTTACATTTATCCAAAGATAATTTTGAAGACGTCAGGGTTTACTCAATGTTGAGTATGGGGACATTTGGCTACCTCGAAGGCGAAAGTCTTTAAAATAACCTTTTTGCACATATGTATGAAAACGATACACATGCACAGGCTAACAAGAGATATCTTTCGCCTTGTTGTTTCAGGAGGCGGAAGTAAAGAGTCTACGGGCAAGTCTAGCAAGGACAACGTCTCACCATCGGGACCCTATCCCGGTAAGTGCTACTTCTCCCAGTGTGAGATTGCCCTACCGTTCTCGGACGAGAGGAAGTCTTGAGGGAACATGAGACGAAAAAAATGTTAGAGCAAAAATAGGACGCGGAGAAAAAAGAAAGCCAGAAAACTATTCTGCAGCGACGGTATGGTCGAACATGTGGGAATTATCCGTGTACGAGGAATAGATAGAAGCAGCAGGAGGATATTTCCCGAAAGTGCATCAGACTGAGACCGCAGAGACGCGGTGAGAGAAGCAGGAGATGCGACTCGAGGAAGACTGCTCTATTTTTGAATTCATACGCGGGCCGCTTCTGCGCCAGCAGCTCTCTCGGGCGCTTGCACTACCCACGTACTCGGAATATACGGGCTATTTTACATGTTTTTACACCAACACTCCGAACACGCTTGTACGCGGCGTAAATTTGTCGTTCGTAAACTCGCACGGCCTTACTTTTGCTACATAATTCGTTCACTGAGATTGGACGTGAGTTGTAACTTTATGCCGCGCGTAACTCGATATTCTCTTTGTTATTCCGATATCATTATTACGACATTGAGGGGCTATACCGGTGTGGACGCTGAAAATTTGGGTGATTTTCGGGAATTTTTTGGAAGACAAGTACTCAATTAAATGTTTCGGAAAATTAAGAATATATTTGGTTATATTTTATCTATGTGACATAATTTTTTCATAGAAAAAGGAAAAAATGTCGTTAAACTGGAAGGTATTTCCTGTACAATGACGTAGGATTTTCGAAAAATATCAAAATCTAACAAAATGGCGTATTACGAAAAAAAGTCTGTTTTCTTGCCTATAAAATGGTCGTTTTTTTCAATGCCAAATCGTCAATTTTCATCCAATCAAAAATATCCTACGTCATTGTAGAGTAAATATATTCAAGAGTACTCAGTTCAAATTTCAAGCCAATCGGACAATTGCTCTTTGAGTTACAATGTCAGCGAATTTGAAAAATCTCATTTCGAGAAAAACGCGTTTGAAGATTTAACTATCGCATTATATACCTACGAGCGGTTGCTCTTTAGAAGGCTGCCATTCGGGGAGTATTAGAGATACGGCCTTGACATTTTTACAGGATATTCTTGAAAGTAGGATCTGTCGAAAAAGGCAACAAAAATCGATTTTTTGAAAGTGTCACACTCGTATGGCCCCTTAACGCAGAGCTTTCATTAATGATGAGGAGTTTTTACAAGCTCTTTGTTTTCTAGAACGGAAGGGGCGAAATTATTTTTCACAGAAGAAAAAAACTGGCAGACTTTTTTTGTTATTCACGATGGCTTTTTAAAACGGGGGGATTTCAGTTAGAGAAAAAGTGGAAAAACTAACAACGAACGACGGTAACATATACAGAGTGTTTGGCGCATGGACGGACTTAATTTTTTGGAGGATTGGCAGGCTCGTTTGCTAGTTTTTTCAGCCTCAGACCCTATGTCCTAAGTGTCATGGTAATTAAGATATGATTCCTTTTCGGTTTTTGTTTTAATCACCAGAAATGTCGCCTTTAAGGGATAACACCCCTCTAGCGGCGGAAAATAAAGCCTAACTTTGACAAGTTATTTTGGGGGTATGGAAAAAGGAATAGGATTTCTTTTGAGAGGATTTATTTAACACATATTAAAGGATAAAAAAATGTATTAGAATATTTATACAAAATGGCGGCGACAGAGTCCATCTTGAAAAACGTGTTTTTTTTACAAATAGCTAGACCTGGAACAAAAACCAAAAAAATTATAATCTATACATTATTAGCTATGGGACTACGTAGGGATTTTTTTAAATCAAATTTTGAAAAAATGTCGCACTTTGAAAGATATAAATCGATTTTTTGTCCAAAAAATAAACAGTAAATTGTTCATAAAAAAAGTTTACATTTAATCACAAAAACGGCTACTCAATCCCATAGAGAATGGAATTGTGAAGCTACCATCAACATTTCAAATCGAACCATGCAAAGTTGTTCGGAAAATCTGTCCTTTTAGTTTGAAAAAAGTGGTTTCGAGAAAAACGCGTTTAAAGTTGCACGAGGCGCCTGAAAGAAGTCCGAGGCGCTGCGGCAAAATCGATAATTAAACCTTTTAAACATTATTTTTCGCTACAGGATCAATCGCATATTGTTTTTATGATCCCAAAGTATTTTTTAACAAAAAAGAACGATTTTTCCAAAGTCGTAGAGCGGTGTTATGCCTTAAATCGTCATAACTTTTTTGTTTGTGGTTGTAATAGCACGAAATAACTTTTGTTGTATTCTGCAATGTATGTTTATTATGAATAAATTATTATTCGATACAATTGGTTTCAAGAAAATGTCTCATCAGCTTCCAAAGTCGTGAATAAAATCAACTTCTAAATTCATTATAAAAATTAACTAAAAGGTATTTTGAACTTAGCTTTGTTTGAACAAATTCTCTAGTTTATTCCCGTTCCAACGGTATACTACATATCATGGAAATTATTCATTATGTGGTCAAACTAAAGAGAGGAAGTTTTTTTTCTAATGAATTTAGGCGTTGACATTTTTCATACACTTACACTTTTTCAAGACTGGAAGCTCAAGAGTCATTTTTTGAAACCAATTGGACCAAATAATGATTTATTTATAATAAACATATATTGCAGAATACAACAAAACTTATTTCGTGCTATTACACCCACAAATAAAATGATGAAAAGCCGAAATTTCGGGTAATTAAAAAAAACGATTTCTCAATTACCGTGGCACTTAGGGCATAGGATCTAAAGGTGAAAAAAATATCAAATGACCGCTCCAATCCCCAGAAAAAAATGTGTAGGTCCATGGGCCAAACACTATATATATATATATATATATATATATATATATATATATATATATATATATATATATATATATATATATATATATATATATATATGAGGTATTCCAAGTGTTTTCGAACGGTCTAAGACCTGACCGTCTTCAATCTTTTTCAAAGTTGGTGATGTTTTTGTATCATATATTTCGGTACGTGGAATTTTTTTCAGGTTTTTATCGGCTCCCTAACTCGGCTAATTCGGAGATAGGGTTTTACACGTGGTAAAATTTCAAATGATCGTATCATAGTGATCTTCTCGTCATACGAAAAAATGTCCTCTACAAAAAAAGATGCGTTTTTCTATGAATCATTTTGGAAAAAGTTTTCAAAATTTTCCAAGTACTACAACACTAAAAAAAAATCTTTAATTTTATTATTTTTCAACCCCAATGACTAGGTTAATCCTGCTGAAATTTACACTGAATTTTCTTTTATTAGTGTAAAACAACATGTGTAAGTTTCATTCTGGGCTGGGCTTGCCTTCAGTTAATATCGTCGTCTTAAGTTTAATGGGAAATTGTTTTTGTTGAATAACTCGGCGATTTACCATCTTTAAGTAAAAATGGTAATAACTAAACTTGTAGGAAATCGAGTGCTTTACAACTTTGGTCATCACTGTTTTTTCTCTACCATCAACATTCTTCGTATTAAACCTGAAAAAGCGGCTATTGCATTATCTCGTTTATTTTTAACTTCAGGGCATAAACGAACATGAAGGAACTTGTAGAGAATATATATATATATATATATATATATATATATATGTGTGTGTGTGTACATGCATATATGTATATGCATCACTCACCCCTTCGAACAATCTTGATAGGTCTGAGAAAAAGTTATCCAAAATTTGAACTCTCTAACTGAACTTTGTGTTGTAGCACTGTATAATTATTTTTCCATTTTATTTACATGAATAATTCGCTCTTTTCGTTCCGACTTGAATAGCTCAACAACTTTATTACTCAATATTTATCAGTTTCGGTTGAAGACTCTCGAAGCTGATTCATACAGTTTTGCAAAGATTTTCTTAAAATCGCGATATTACTTTTCACAAAACATAAATATTTGAAAAAGGCCGCTTTTAGTTGCTTTAAGACTAAGTGCATTTCTTTTTAAATCCGTAATTTGTGTAAGAATATCAACAACGGGATTTGTAAAAACTTTGTCAAACCTGCAACGCTCAGCTTAAAAAATCTTCAACCGAAACTAAAAATCATTCAATTAGTTGACGAGTTATTCAAGTTTGAACATAAATTTGCCAATTTATTTAGGGAATTTCGATTTTAAGGGGGTTTTCCGTTGAAATTAAAATAAGAAAAACTCATCCAACGCGACCAGTCGAACTTGAGTTGAAGAGTTCAAATTTGGCATGAATTTTTCTTCTACCAAATAAGATTGAGGAATAAGAGATGAAGATATTGGACGATCCACCCTCATATATACATGATAAAGCGCAAAGATAGAAATACATATCGCGCCTACGAAAACGTCGTCGAAAATTGACACTGGAGGAGGACGACGATGTACCAAAATTCCCAAAATAAACTCCCTCTCTCTCTCTCTCCCTCCTTCTCACTTTCCCTGAGCGCGACGACCCGTCATTTTTCCATACTCGGCGAGCATTCGCGCCCTTTCTCTTTCTCCTGTATTTCTCTTCGCCAATCTGCCCCACGCTACGGTTCGAAGCAACGTCACAATGAATGCGTGCCCCACGCAGTCTTTGCAATCTATCGCTCGAACGATTCCGCACAGTGTTAACAATAGTGGGGAACGGCGATTAGTCATTCCAGTTCAGGATTTGTCGATGAGAAGAGACAATGAAACGATTTTATTTTCAATGACCTTTTTTTTTTACTATTCCGTTCGACGTTATAAAGCATTCGTGCCTGTCGTCATTGAGCAGCTGTGCCCGCGTACTCACGGACAAGGAACGTTTCGAGAGTGGTGGACACAGCGAGAGAGAGAGAGAGAGAGAGAGAGAGAGAGAGAGAGAGACAGAGAGGCGAACGAAGAGGAAGAGCGAGAGAAAAAATTTCGAGACCAAGAACGAAGCAACCCCGCGACTGTCTATGGTTACAAAAACAAGAGCCTCGTGATATCTCGGCGTGGGGACTTTGAAAATACACTCGTAGCATCTATATCTAGTTTCTGGCTCCTCTCGCTCTCGTTATACCCTGACGAAGAAGTCTCTTCGTTATTTTTGGAAAAGACCCCTGGATTCGTCATTTCTCTGGTCCTCTCCGCCCTGTCTCTCTCTCTCTCTCCGTTCCTCTCGGTCCTTAACTTCTCAGAAATTTCCCTCCTATCATCGTACCACAATTTCCAACGCGATTGTTCCCAGCATGGGATGCTCTCGAAAACGCAGGGACCAGCCATTCAGCCATGAATGTTCCATCCAATATACGATGCAGGTGCGGAGCATACAAAAAGGCGAGGCTGTCAGACTTTTCGAGTAAAAAATAATGCGACGGATTACAATAGATTCTTGGACGCGAAGATATACCGTGGTACGACAACCCAATGGGAATTGAATTATAAATAATATATGAGAAAAAAAGAGCACATCGTCGGAGAGCATCGAGTATATACGAGAAACGAAGAATAGGAAAGAGAGGCGGATGAGGCGCGTATATCGCTTTTTGTTGTCCCTTACCATACGTCCCTTACCATACGTATTCGAGTGTCTCCAAATCGGACTGGCTTCTCGTACAGCAACCACGGCAGAGTGTCACAAACGCGCTGTGTTCGCACCGTTGAAACGGAAAGTACGACGTGTGGGAGAGTGATCGAACGAATCAGAGAATGGGAGAGAACGAATAATGGAGAAAATCGTGAAATTGTATCACGTTACCAATAAGCAAAATGAATTTTCCACCTCCCTCTCCCTCCATCTCTCTTTTTTTATTTTGGCTGGAAGTGAACGTTCGCTTGGGCTCGTTGTATCGGCTCGTCGTCAGGGGATGATGATGATGCTGCTGGATAGATCGGACACACCCGAGACACACGCAGTCTGGTTCGTGGTGTGGACACGCGCCCGCGCGCTTTCGACCCATACACATAGCCAGTATCATTCTCGCTTTTTTCTTCTCTCAACACAGAGACCCAAAAGAGATGAGAGAGAGAGAGAGAGAGAGAGGGAGAGAGAGAGAGAGAGAGAGAGAGAGAGAGAGAGAGGGAGAGGGAGAGGGAGAGGGAGAGGGAGAGAGAGAGAGAGAGAGAGAGAGAGAGAGAGAGAGAGAGAGAGAGAGAGAGAGAGAGAGAGAGAGAGAGAGAGAGAGAGAGAGAGAGAGAGAGAGAGAGAGGGAGAGGGAGAGAGAGAGAGAGAGAGAGAGGAGAGAGAGAGAGAGAGGGGGAGAGAGAGAGAGAGAGAGAGAGAGAGAGAGAGAGAGAGAGAGAGAGAGAGAGAGAGAGAGAGAGAGATGCTCTATTCACTATTGCGGGTATTGATCCACGTAGGCCTCTCCGGTGACGACGTCGACGTCGTCGTCTACTACTCCGTGGTCCAAAGGCCGGACGAGATCCAGTACACGCGTGTACTTTTTTCCCTAACGCATTTCTATTTGTCCTTTCTTTCCGGTGATGCATCATTAATGGGGAATAACCAACGATGCTGCGCACGTACACGCCTGCGAAAACAATTGCGGCCGCAAGAGCATTTTCGTGCGGAGAAGTAAAAGTATGGGCTTAAATAATTTGGGCTCCTTCTAAATACTGGGTACACTGAAAAAGTAGGCTCGGTTGAGTTATTATGGCTAAGTTCGTCTTTGAATATCTAAAATAGCTTTGCAAATTCAGGCAACAGATGAAACGATTTGCCCAGGCTGTGCTGAATTGATAGAGCTAATGTTTCGGTGAGACTTACTTTCACGCCTTGAGGTCATCCTTGAGGAAATCTTTTTCACCTGGAAAATTAAAAAAAAAACATCGTACTCCTGATACTCAAGAATGGCGACTACTTCTTCGGGTTTCCAATTAATACCGGCGCGTTATTTGTTGTAGGATCATTATTAAGGGATTGGGCTGCTGTGACGAGCCGAAAAACAGGGTTGTTGAAAAAACTAATTTTTAAGGAATAAGTAAGACGATTGAAAAATCGTTTGGACATTTATTTGTATATACAGTAACAAAGTTGTGTGACAAATTTAGTTAAAAAATATTAATAATTGAAGAAGTTATGAACAATCTTGTAGAGGACCTTTGGAGGTGAGGGGCTCAACGATGTACTTGATTTTGGCCACCCGGTTGGACGAAAACAAAACAAAACTTTTTTTCTCAAAGTAGATCGTTGTGGCAAAAACTTGACCATGCTTTCCTTTTGTTATCGCGTTTCAATCATTAAAAAAAACGTTTTATCTCGTATTTCAATTTTTTTCTCGGTTTTTGCGGAAAATGGCATTATTAATAACTAATGAACGAAAAATGTTACAAAGAAAAACGTCGGTCAAGACTAAACTACTATTACATCAGTGTTACATCACTGTTACTATTACATCCGTGTTATAGTAGTTACTAGTATAACTACTATTACATCAGTGTTATAGTAGTTACTACTATAACTACTATTACATCAGTGTTATAAACTACTATTACATTACTTGAATTTTGATACACTTATTCAGATAAGTGTATTGAATTTCAAGTCAATCAGTTTATCAGATGTCGAGAAATCGTGCACACCGTTTTGAAAACATAGTTTCGAGAAAAAAAGCGTTTAAAGTTTTACTAGCAGTTCTATCGTTGTAATCATAAGTTGTCCTTCGATCTACGATTCCTGCAACATATGTTGAGCCTTCCTCTTCCACTTGAGCGGCTTCAAGGCACTATCGATTTTTTTCACAGTAGGCTAACTCCATAACTATCATATGATCATCATTAATTAGTATGAAATCATCATTAATCATTATATTACTATTATCAATGATTGTTGACTTATTATTAAGTGCTAACCCTTGTCCCCGTGTGTGTCGAAAATTTGGTTCACGTGCATGCTGGGAATAGATCTTTAGGTAATTTTTTTCGAAGATTCTATTACCAATAATATGATTGAAAAACGTGTGTTTTAAATGTATTTCAACAACATGCTTTTAATATTCTTAAAAAATCGTTTTCTATATAGATCGATACGTATTCATAATCACATCAGCAGAGAATAAAATTGGGTCAGATTAAAGGTGTTCAAAACTGTAACTATTTCACATTGAGTATAAAACAATTAGCAGGAACATTTTGCAAGCGTTTACTTTCACATACCGAAGGATCAGGAAAAAAGCTGCAGATTTCGCACCAATTGTACAGATGCCAAAGTAAAAAACTAACACGGATAACTTCCTGCCATCTTTCGGCCTCGCTCCTATAACGACTTCCGATAAATCAAAACTCAAATAAAAAATAAGCAATTCCTTTTGCTCATCATAGGCTCCAATCTACACAAGATTGGGAGTTTTTCCGTATTCGGAATTTCATAAACTTCATTCTCCTGCACGCAAAATGGAATTTTCATTTTTTTCCAGAATACGCTATTTTCGGTGGCAAATACTATTCATGAGAAAAATACGATATATTTTTTTTCAAAGAGAGTTTGAGAAACCATTGAAATTTTTTTTTTTCAGTCGCAAGATCACCTCCCAAGACCCCAAAAAACCACATGGCCACCTTATAAAAGTCACTCTGTACAGCTCAATGGCCCCAAAGATATTATTCTGGTCAGCTCATACAGAGCCCCAAACATAACTACTAAAAAAGAAACATCGCACCATCATTGCTTAGACTACATTTTTTTTTAATGATATGGTCTCATCACTGTATTCTGACCCGATCATCTTGATATCAGCCTGAAAAGCGGAATGTGCAAACACTACAATTTCATAACATCAATGAGCGTTATTATATTTCGGGCTACATATTCTGAGTTTTGTTTTTTTACCAAATTAGTAGATAGAACCTGATACTTGCCACAGGAAGAATTGAACGGGTATATTTAGTCCTCGCACGCAAATGAATCTCCAATCTTTGGACACACATGAACCCTTTATCCGGGTTCTTTTTTGCCGTTAATTATGAGACGCAAACGACGGGAAGCGTTCCTCAGCGCGAATCATCGTTGAACAATCCCTGCTAAGTGTACTGCGCGTAATGTACGATTGAGCCGGAAGTAGGACTACTTGAGATGCGAGATACGATACACCGGTGGTACTTAAGGCAAAAGAAAGGAAGGGAGGGAGAGAGATAGACAGATAGACGCACGGGTTCGTAATGCGCACTGGTCTGTACTTCCAGAAGATCCGAAGAGCCGTTGGCCGCAAATACGTGACAGAAATAGTGATGGAAGTGATTTTTCTTTCTTGAGAAAAATAAGACTACAGAAGAGACCGATGAAATATCGGACACCGTGCAATCGATGGTCTCGTCAAAGTTTTCGCAAACCGAAAAAAAGTCCAAGCATTGACGAAGTATACAAAGTGAACCGAAATAGAAAAAAAAAATGGGGGGAAAATGTTACAGTCGCGAACTTAAGGAGGTTGGAGCGTTAGTCACAATGGAAGGTTGAATTTAAAAAAAATATATGTTATTGTCTAGACTATACTGAGTATTTATGAATTTTTTCAACCTTTTTCACCACAAAACACCAGAGATAAAAAAATCATTTAACGGAGACTTTGTCCTTGGAGTGCTATATTTCAGGTGTTTACATTTTTTTTTTTAAGGAAACGAGTAAAGCTTTTTGAGTGCGGTTTTTTTCTTGCTTTTATTCATGATATACAGAACGTTAAAAAAAAAATTTTTTGAAAAAAAACCAAAATAGCGGCCGTTGCAGCTCCGCGAAAACAGGTCCTCAAATCGCGGGAGGTAAACGGCTGACATCACTGCCCCCTCTTTGTTGATCTGAAACACAATTCAAAGCATATTGTTAATCTGTGACCCTTTGGTCATGGAATGACGGATGGGTTTTTCGTTTAGTACAAATTTCGGAAAATGGCGGCAATTTAAAAAAAAATCGAATTTTCGCGTTTTTTTTTCGCATAAAAAGATAAATAATAAATGCAAAAATGTATCTATCGAAAAAACGATCCGTCATTCCGTGAAGACATATTTTCTGAGTATGCTCTCCAAATTTCAGGTCGATATGTTAATTACAGCGGTCAGGAGAATGTCAGCCATTTTTAAAAACGTGTTTTCGAGAAAAACGCGTTTAAAGTTTTGTAATGTGTTTACACAGATGTGTCTACAATTACCGCTAATCGGCAATGCCTAGTTCATAGAGGCATCCCTCCTCTTCTTCTAGCTGCTCATGTTGAGCCCCTAACATCTCCCGCATCTCCGCAAGGACAAAGTCTCCCTTAATGCATGTAATTTTATGGGCGGGTGAGATGGGCAAGACGTTCACACTATGGGTGATGTATTTTCTTTGGCTATTTAGCACTATGATAAACCATTTCTAACATTAACCCAAACTAAACTTTTGTAAACATTTACTTTAAAAAAAAACCCATCTTGCCTATTGCAAACTATATACAGGGTGGCCTATTTGACGTGACCACCCAAAATATCTCCGTTGCCTTTAGAGTGACAAAAAAAAGTCAGGAGGTAATTCGGTTGATTTCGAAGGGCTGATATAGTGGTGGAAAATTAATTTTTGTCAAGGTCATAGTTTTTGCGTTCTCGAGGTCATCAATGGTTTTTCAAATGGGAACATGTTTTTTTTTTATTAAGACGTTGTAGCTGATATTCAGACGAATCCAACGACCTTTGATATCATGACCTTGAAATGATTTTTTCACCAAAATATTTTGGGTTTGTTTGGGTTTATTTTCGTCACTCAAAGGCAACGGATGTATTTGGGGTGGTCACGTTAAATGGTCCACTCTGTATATTCAATATTGAATCGTCAAGGTACGATGAAAGACTACGAATCATGGCTGGCGAATGGCGATAATTGCTGCAAACGTCAATGTCCGCGAAGTTACCGAATTTCGGCAACACTTAAGGGGTTACGTGGCTTTCGAAGCCAAAAAAAGCATATTTTTTCTATTTAAAAAAGATATAATATGTAAAATATTTTATTCAAAATCTTGAGCACATAAAAGAGCAAAATTTCAACAATATTAACAAAAAAATCCATTGAAAAATTTGGGAAATTCAGCCGGTGGGGCCTGGTTTCCGGAGACCCCTAAAAAAAGTGTCCTCGTGGTGGTCAGGATAACTCATGATAGTTTTATCTGAAATTAAAAAACCAAATATTTTCTGTTAGTAGATAAGTATAGCTCGTGATTGAACGAAGGATTTTTTTTTAATTGCCATTTGAGTTTTTGACCGAGTTGTACGCAAAATAGTTCAATTTTTGGTACAATTTACACTACGTATAGCTTTGTAAAATTAGTTGTAATCGAGAAAAAAAACCTTCGTTCAATCACTGGTCAATACTATTTTGAAGAATTGCGCAAAATTTCAATAAGATCGGTGCATTCGTTTTTGGGAAATCGTGTCCACCGACTTCAAAAATAGTGTTTTGAAAAAAATGCGATAGGCTCTCTGTGCTAGACTTTTACTCCGATTGACTTAAAACTTTGGGAGAATATTCTAGACTTATTGTACTATTAGATAAAAATGGATTTTTTCGAAATTTCCAAACCCACGTAACCCCTTAATATCTCGTGACATAATTATAAATAGACATAATTATGAATGACTCAAAATTTCATTCTCAGTTGATAAAACATTCTCTGACGCAGTGTTTGCATAAAAATCATCGATAATATTATACTTTTTCGAGTTGGAAGTAACACACAACTTTTTCTTATTTACGTAATAAAAATATGAAAATGCATAATGTTGCCCTTTAATGATATATTTTATGTAAAATTAGCATCCTCAGAACAAATCTATACCTCATATGCATTTGTTTGAGGTTCATTGAAAAAAAAAAGATTCATAAACCGTAATTTGACTCAACTGGATCGCTCCGACCTCCTTAAGGCCTTAGCCCTCAGTAACGGGTATAATATCATGTGCGATTTTAACCTTTTTTCTCGTATGAAAAAGTGATTCACTCATAAAATTAATTACACATCTATATAGTATGAATATCAAGCTGTTAGAAAATATATATATATTTTTTCGATGTACAAAATGGCCGAATACTAATATTTTCTTTTGTTAACTTTTTTTAGGCGCTCCGCGGCGTGACATTTAGCATCCACAATTTTTTACCTAGAACGAAAAACAAAAATTCTCGTCAATCTACATTAGAATACCTACAGAAATACGTACGGAATTTAAAAAATATTGTTTTATTCAAAAGTTGTAGGTATTTGAACTTAAGAAATGAATTTTTAGTGAAAAATTTCGTTATAACTTCTCATAAACTGCTCATAAAGGAATAATTTTCGATTAATCAGAAATTCCGTACGTACTTCTCTGCGAAATGCAATTAGGAACATTACCTTTAAATTTGAACTAAATCGAGTGAAAATTGTTAAAGTTATTTGTCACGCCAATTGGAGAAAAGCTGTTTCGAGAAGTTTCGAGTAGTCGGCCATTTTGTGCATCGAAAAAAAAAAATATACATTTTCTAACAGCTTGATAGTCATACTAAATAGATGTGTAATTAATTTTATGAGTAAATCACGTTTTCATACGATAAAAAATGGTTAAATTCGCACATGATTTTATACCCGTTACGGAGGCCTACGGCCTGAACTGAGCGGAGTTGCCAAGGAAAGAGTGAAGATTTTCTCGTTGAACTAACCCGGTGTTACGCCATTTTTTTGTTCCTGTCTCTTTTGCAGGTGCCAGCGAGCCAAACGACGCGCCGAAGAAGAAAGGCTTCTTCAAGAGCTTTTGGAAACGCTCGCGTCACTATTCACTCGAGAATCAATAGCCCAGGTGCGTACTGGTGAGCAGCCGGCAATCTCATCACGCTGCGGAGATCGGTCAGCAACGGGATGAACAAATCGTCGGTAATAATCGGCGTGGCTTCCAACCCGAAGAAGGAGGAGGCGGACGAGGAAGAGGAAAACGAAGACGTCAGATGACCACGACGAGCAATCATCTCGTAGTGAACAACCCATGTTGTTGCATCGTGCAGTGATCTATCTCCCATTCACTCGCCATCTCTCTTTCTCTCTCTCTCTCCCTCTGTCTCTCGATATGCGAAAGTCGATCGAATCGATTTATCCATTCGTAGCGGTACGCGTCATTATTACGTTGTATCGATTTACACGAAATTTCGTATCGGGCGATCGATGAATTCGAATAATCGAACCGGTAGGTTCAATTGATAGGCTGGCATGATCCCCAAATTTGTTGTCCATAAGAAGTAACTACGGAATCAATATTCTGCCGATTTCCAAAGAGTCACAAGGGAGTTGCTATTAAGGGGAGGTACCTGACTAAACGGCGAGAAAAACAGTCAAACTTCGAGAATTTTTATCTCAAAAACTAACGTTCCGATTGGAGCCGGGTTTTTTTTATTGGAAAATATGTACATTGAGGTATGTTTAGGATTTTTTTAAAATAAATTCGATGACCGGAAGCCATTCAAACGCGATTATCTCGAAACATAGTTTTCAAAGTCAGTGCCAGATGTATCTCGAAAACGGCTTGTCCGATTTTGTCCAAATTTGGATACAATATTCTTCGATAGTTTTTCTCGTTTGCCACGTAGGATTTTTTTGAAATTTTCATAGTTGACGGAATTGCGACCGTTTTAATTTAACATTCGTTTTTCGTTCGCAATTTCCGACGATTTTGGATTGCATACACATTGCATAAAAAAGCAATGGTTCAATCAAATGAAAAACCCCTACGTGGCGAACGAGAAAAACTATCGAAGAATATTGTATCCAAATTTGGACAAAATCGGACAAGCCGTTTTCGAGATACATCTGGCACCGACTTTGAAAACTATGTTTCGAGATAATCGCGTTTGAATCGCTTCCAGTCAACGAATTTATTTTAAAAAATTCCTGAACATACCTCAATGTATATATTTTCCAATAAAAAAAAAACCGGATCCAATCGAAACATTAGTTTTTGAGATGAAAATTCCCGAAGTTTACCTGTTTTTCTCGCCGTTTACTCAGACACCGCCCCTTAAGCCGAGATATTGCTACATGTATATGCAACTTATATATAAAAAAATATATAAATAATAACGATTATACGATATAGTATTATCTTACATATATACCATTGTATAATGTAACATAATACATTATATTAGATAATTCGTATTATTGTTTATGTATACACATATATATATATCACTAGCAACGTTACTAATATATTAAGGAATTAACCACCAGTTACTTTTTCACATCGTCGAATTCGGTGATCGTGCTATCCTATTATACATTTTACATTTACAATAACAAATACAATTTCGCGCACGGCGTGTTATCGAAAGATCCGTTCTCCGATTCTCAAAAACGAATTTTTCAATCTTTGTTCGTCATCGATTAATGTGTGTGCTCAAAAAAGGGTAATTCCGTAGAAGAGCGACTAAACGGGGACGGGAAAGAAACCGAAAAGTGGAGCTCGCGGGCATCGATTTTTTTAACGCGCCAGAATAGAGGGTGACCAGGCCTCGCGAGGAAGCCATTGAGAATTGAGTACAGGCGAGATTGTGACGAGAGGAAAGTGCAGTAATTAGTTCGTTGAGGGAAAGAGAAAAAACGAGGCATAGGGAGCGCGTAAGAGAGAGAGAGAGAGAGAGAGAGGAAGGAAGAGAAAGAGTGTGTGGGGAACCCAGGTCGAAGGTGGTGCAGGCGATTGCTCGACCATTCGCTCGGTCAAGCACGAGTATTAACCCAAAGAATTCAGTAGTGCGGCGCGTTACGTTTCGTCGACAGGGGGGCAACGATCCCCGGCAAAAAAAATTGAATAAAAATAAAAACGCAAGTATATATCTACACATACACACATACACACACAAGTACGTACATCACGCGCGAGACACCGTACAGGCCTCGAGCATCGTGAAATTATTACGCAATCACAATCGTTTTTATTACCGAAATGAAAAAGAACTGACGCGTCTATTACCCCTTGCCCACTCGTATTATTTATAAATTATAACGATCTATGGTAATAGTGAGTCTCCGATGAATTTAATATATACGAATAACGAGATATAAATAATAATAACATTAACAATAATAATACAAGTAACGATAATAATAATATGTTTAACAATGATAATGAATCAATGAATATTAATGAAATACCTTAACTATAAATAAAGTGAAATAAACAATTGATAAGCGATTATCGACCCACAGAATTATTCATATTTTTTCACCGAAACGGTCTTTGCGTTCGTTTTCTTTCGTTTTTGAACTTGCTCGCTCGGACGCTCGAGTGCATCGTACTTTTATTAGAGAACAAATAAATTTACAGCGTCGAATGATTCTACCGCAGTCGTACGACAATGCGCGGGGACCTAAACGTCTCGTGTTTTTGTTGCGAGATCTGAGGAAAAACAAAAGTTTAAAAACGGGGAAACGTGCTGCGTGCATATGATGCGGCGCGATGAGTAAGGAAAAATGAAAATATAGGAGTGGACGATACCCTTTCGACGTCGTCACGATGAAAAGTGTACACGGTCATCGGAGTGAAGCAATCACGCTGTAAGAGTCCGTCGTGTGAAATATGACGAAAATCTGTCGGTGTTACACCTCGCGAGCTTCGAACTCTGTCCGAGTGCAACACACAATTGTCATTTTGATTTTTATACTCGAATAAATTTCTCTCCACGTGTGTTATCAACGTTTCGAATACTCCGTGAAACTCGAATGCGAATAATAAAATCGTTGAAAGCGTCCGTAAACCTTTCTTTCAGAATTGCGTCGAACGAGCTTTTTCCTCGTAAAGGTGTCATTTTTGTTTTGGTTGTTTTTTTTTTTTGTTCGACACGGCGGCCTAATTTTGTAATGCTCGAGAATCCGAGATGTTTTATGACTCGCTGGAATTTTACACGATAAAGCACGAACTTTGTCTACGTAGAGAGGCCTCAACCCCTTACACGAATCGTACTCGTTTATTACGACTGTGTAGATTATAGAAAAAAGAAAAATATAGCTGTTTGGATTCTTGAAGAAAAGACGAAAAAATCTCGGATTAACGACACGTGTCAGCGTGAATCGATGGAGGTCTGTTTCGCCGAGAAAAAAAAAGAAAACACGTATTCCCTGCTCCCAATGATCGCGCTCGCAACAACCAAAACATCGTCGTGTAAGGCTCCGTTCCTTGCTCTTCACGTCATGAGGAAAAGAAAAAGGCAAGAATCGTCGTGCGTGCTTGGACGATGCGCACCTACCGGATCGCGAGCCAGGTACATTAAGGGGTAACACTAAGCCGAAAAGTCGGTGAAACATATTTTTTTACTTTCGATTTTACTTTTTGGTTTTAAAAACGTAGCCATTGGAATGATACACAAAAGTTGGTGTTTTAAGGGGGGATTGTCTTTTTTTTTCGCAAAATTTACCGCTTTTTGGGAATTTTTTTGTGAAGAAAGTATGCAACGGAAAACTTGTGAAACTTGGCATATAGTTTTATTGATCTGTTTACGACATACAAAAATTTTTTTAAACAATTTCATCAAAAAATCCGCCTCCCACCCCCCTCGACGCGCGATGGTCCTTTTTTGATGGTGTGCACGATTACAGCCTTCACGTTCATCCTGCAACAAAAACCCAAAAAGCATTTCACTTTAGACACATATAGCTATCGTTCGATGAAGGGAAAAAAAAAATTGACGATTTGGTGACGTTTTGAACTTGAAGTATCGATTTTTCGAAAAAAATTGATCGATTTTTTGTTATAAATAAAAAACTATTAAACGTATTGCTTTTTTGCTTCATCAAACGATAAAAGGATGTCAGCTGAGCATTCTGTCCAAATTTGAAGGCAATCGGTGGAATAGTTTTTGAGAAATCGTGCACACCATCAAAAAAGGACCATCGCGCGTCGAGGGGGGTGGGAGGCGGATTTTTTGATGAAATTGTTTAAAATTTTTTTTGTATGTAGTAAACAGATCAATAAAACTATATGCCAAGTTTCACAAGTTTTCCGTTGTATACTTTCTTCACAAAAAAATTCCCAAAAAGCGGTAAATTTTGCGAAAAAAAAAGACAATCCCCCCTTAAGTACTGAATGTTCAGTGTGAAGGCGGGATATACATTTAGACACGAAAAAAATAAGCAATATTCAGGGATTTTTCAAACTAAGAAATGATTATCCTACAATGATCAAACTTTAGGTATACTTTGATAGTATATTCAAGTGTACGAAACGATTTTTTAAATTTAATTCGTCATCAAAATGGCGGAGGTGTGGCAGAGTGTTACAGGAAGGACGCCGCGGGAGTTGCGAATCGGCGTGCAGTCTAGCTTCCCGTAGACTTTGATTTGCAAAAAAAGTTCAAACATTTTGTCAGTTACAACATGTATAGCTCCTATGTCACGGTAATTAAAATGGAGAAAATGCAAATTTAAGATAATGGTACGCATTTACAAAAAAAAATGACATTTCACGCAACATTTCTGTAAAATGTGGATTAAAAAGTCGTTTTTTATTTCAATTTTTCAAAAACTATTCTCGTCAAGTAGAAGGTACCAATATTATGAATATTTCTACCAAGTTTCAACTCAATCGGCTTTATAGTTTTTGAGTAACCCTGCACGCCAATTTCGATAATGCAATTTTGAGAAAAACGCGTTTGAAGTTCACGCCCGCTCCGAATCCGAACGGTGGGCACAGCGTTGACGGGCTGTAACGTTTGAAGTTTTTCGAATTTCGCTTCGAAGCTTTGGGAAAATATTCTACATATATAGTTCTATCGTTTAAGGAGTGAGATGCAGTCAGAGACGTGAAAAAACGAGCATTGTCAATCATTTTTTTCGGGTGGGATATCCCGGAAACTATTGATCGAATTAACTTGAAATTTTCAGGGAATATTTTCGAAACATCATACTTCAAGAAAATGTGACAAAATCGATTTTTTGAAAATTCTGACTGCATATGACCCCTCAAAGAAAAAAAAGAAATAAATTTTTTGTTCGTTGTAAATGTATATCCCGCCTTAAGCTCCAAAAAATACTATGCCAATCTTTAGAGGTGTTTTTCCAGAAACGAAGCTTTTGACGCTGGCTTGCAGCATTATTTGAACAAATTCCATCCGATTCGCGTCAAATACTCGTAGTATCTTTTAAGTCAAGGAGAAGATACTTTTAGACGAGGGAAAAATTGCTGATTTTCATGTTTTTTTTTTTAAGGAAAGATTTCGCATTTTTTTAGGCTTAGGGTATGTTTCATCACTACTTTGGGCTGTTACATGGTATTTTTTTATTAACCCTAGAATTACAAACCGGGGCAAATAATTACCCCAGGTGTTTGTTTGCAAAATGACGTTTTGAACGTTTTTTAGCACTCAGGTATTTAAATCGATTTTTCACCGACTAAACTTTAATGAAATTGAATTTGCTTTTCACCATTCTCTTCTACATGAAAAAAACGAAGATTCGTGTACTTACGAGTCTCATTGCTGCTTTCAAAACGATTTTACGAACAAGAAACGCGTGGGGTAAATATTTACCCCGGTTTGTAGTTTAAAGGTAGAAAAAATGGGTTTGTAGTTCTAGGGTTAATCTTTAAAAATGGCGGAGGTATGACAGTCTTCTAAACGGGTTGCGGCGGGTGTGACGGCGTGACACGTAGCGTCGGCGGGATTAATCTGCAAAAAAAAACCAGCGAAGAGTTTCCTTTCACTGACACTCATACGCAGACTATGAACCAAGAAAAACTGAGAAATGTTAAAAATCGATAAAATCGTACGCTTTAAAGCAAAAAAATTTAATCTTTCGAAAAAAATGGCTATATTTTGCAATGAAAAATACTTTTTTAAATTTTCATAAACATTTAGAATTATGTTTTAAATAGTAAGGTTAGAAAGGTTTATACTAAATTTCATCAGAATCGGTCGATTGGTTTTTTAGCTATACGTCACGCCAGTTTTGAAAATGCAGCTTAGAAGACTGTCATATATATTTTAATAAATTTTAAAAAATACCGCATAGCAGTCAAAAGTAGTTATCACTACTTTTGGCTGTTACCCGGTATTTTTTATTTATTAATCTTTCAATGTTTCATTAAAACATTTTATTTTTAGTTTTATTAAAATTAATTTTATTACAAATTAGAAAATGTTAAATTAATGTTTTAATAAACGTACCTTAAGTCCAAAAAATGGTGAAAAAATCTTTCTTTAAAGAAAAATCATGAAAGTCAGCAAATTTTTTGTCGCCTAAGGGTATCTCCTACTTTAAGTTCGCCAGGGAAACATGTAGGGTTTTCTTGATTTGTCAAAAACTTCTCTGATAAACAATCTTTCCCGAAGTTTTTACCGGAAAGTAAATGTTTTTTTTATTCGTTTATTTTTCAAAGGCAAATGCTTGCCATTGTGAATAACATTTTGAAAATTCTCTACGCATCCTTCCAGCTATTATGCAGTTTATCGGGAATGTGGGCTCTTCCGTTGAAGATCAAAATCTGCGGTACTTTTGTTGTAAGCCGCGAAGCTCCTGCTAAAAACACGCCTCATTTTCTACGACTATTTTGTTACGTTACCATCCCCATCAACACGAGGACAAAAAAAAGCTTCGAAAAAATGTTCGATCGACTTCTTTAAGCCCAAAAAATTCGTGAAGCGACACTATACTTATTTGGCCTCTAAAGTAGTGTTACCCCTTAATCCCGTATGATCGCGAGACCCGCGTTTTTCTCGTAATGAATTTTGTGGCTTTTGAACGAGACCTAAAAGTCCGATACACAGGGGGAAAAAATCACTTGGGTCAACGAAATATTAAGGTGGAACACTCAAATATTTAGTTCAGAGTATTCGTTAGTCCGATGGAATAAACAATTCTTAAAATAACGTAATGTTCAATTTATCGCAATCAATAATTCGTTGGCATTGCCCAATGAGGAATTTAATCAGTCCAAGTAATTTTTTTCCGTGTATCCAGCAGGCGTATCTTCTAAAGTATTGGCAAAACCACCGCAGGAGAGACGAGGGAATGAAAGCGATAAAAATAAATGAAAGAGAAACAGCCATGGGGACTCCTCGTAATTCTGCGATTCTTCACAAATTACCTGTCATCATAATTCGTTGATTACAAAATGTACCTACGATATTTCCAACTGCTCGTATCAACTCTTCACGCCGTACAACGTAAACAACTACTTTTCTTGCTCATTAAATAATGAAAATCTCCAATGCTCACATTTGAATTAATGAAGCAAAGAAAACATATTCGGGTTCCATTTTTTCAAAATTTCGAATACAAGTATAAAGTTTATTAAGGGGGAAATAATCGATCACCCTAAAGAGTACAGAGCCAATGATCGCAGTTACGAATGTCGTTGGATATTTTTGTCAATCAGTGATGCGTCGTCGAAAAAAAAGCATACGATTTTTTTGTATCTCTGTAGTAACGAGCGAGGTGCCTAGGCCTGTAATTTTAAAAACCCCACGCACAGCAACTTCCAGGCTCGGGAAATATAGTAATAGCAGCTAAGCACCGAACCACATGCCTTAATGATACAAGAGTACACTTATATACCATACATTTGTGTGTATATCCCCCTGTTCATATTTATGTATATCGTTATACATAGTATGGCTACGTGCATAAATATCTGACTTTAATATATATATATATATATATATATATATATATATATATATATATATATATATATATATATATATATATATATATGAGGCATTCCACGTGAATTTGGTGGTCTTTTCCCCTGACCCCCGCCAATTCGATTAATTTTTTTTAATCTGATTCCATTGACTCTAAAAGACACCCCGAATTTTTATTACATTTTTCGAAATAACACTTAGTAAAAAAAATCTCCGTAACAAAACGTCCCGATTGAAAAATCTGAAAAAATTCCCAAAAATGCGTGATTATATGTGAAAATTTTCAAGCTATCACCCGCAGTGGAAGTATGATTTTTTCTGTGCTTTCCGAGCGATTAACGTTTTAAAAAATCCGAAAAATTGACTGCTAACTGTTCAAGGTCCATGATTGTGATTTGGTTATTCAAAAATGGTCAAAAAAATTCATTGTGGGTATCAAAATATTCAAGTATCTGCCCGAAGTAAGCGGTTCTTGAATTTCTCGGATTTTTTTTAACGTTAATGGCTCAGTAAGCACAGAAAGAATCATACTTCCATTGCGGGTGATTGCTTGACTTTTTTTTAGATATAAACACGCATTTTTGGGAATTTTTTCAGATTTTTAAATCAGGGCGTTTTTTTCGGAGAATTTTTTTTTTGAGTAAGGGTTGTTTAGAAAAATGTAAAAAAAATCAGGGTGTCTTTTAGAGTCAATGGAATCAGATTTAAAAAATTAATCGAATTGGCGGGGGTCAGAGAAAAAGTCTACCGGATTCACGTGGAATACCATATATATATATATATATATATATATATATTAAAGGAAGTACATAGTAAATTTGTGTATGAAAATGAGAGGTTCGTCTCGTCCGACAAACGGAATAACACATATATAGAGAACATTCCAGGCGAAATCCATGAACGTCATTTTATGTGATTTTAAGATGATTGCTTTGAGATACTTGTTATTTTAAACATGACCACTCCGAGGTATTTAAATACGAATTTCGAGGAAATTAATGTCGTAGTCATCGATACGGATATTAAATTGGGGCTGCACGAGATTCGATTTTTGCGGAATTCTCGCCATAATATCTAACGTCGACAAATCATGTAAAAAAAAAATATAGCTCTTGTAGCTAAAATTTACTGCGGAATAAAAAAAATGAAAAATAGAAGTATGACTGTCGATTTAACCTGGAATGCTTCATGTATACATGTGGGTGTGTTTGTGTGTTTTCCTCGCCCTGCAACATCGGTATACTTTGACCGTGGGGTAAGTTTTCGAAATATTTCTTTTTAAACAATACTGCTCTGTTATGTAGAATATATACGTGCTCATTGGGTGAAAAAACTCGTTGCCCAATTAGTGGATCAGGGTAAATTCTTTGCAGTTATTAAAGTGTGACGGAAAATAAAGAGCTAAGGGCAAACGGCGAAAAATAACGCGTAACGTAGTTTTTCCAAATCGATGTTCACTTCCTCTTAGCGGTACCGAAACGTCCAGGTAATTTGACGCGTCTGCATAAGCTTGGGTACCAAGGTCGAATTCGAATTTTTTCGCTGATGAGAGCATTCGAATGACGAGGACAGAATTTTTCACACAATTCGTACGTGGTCTTTCAAGATCGAGTTTTTTTATTGAGAAATATTGATAATGTTGAATAAAAATAAAAATATTGATAATGGGGTTATTGTTATTATAAGCAAAGTTGTACATGGCCAATCGTTGCAGTTGTCGGAAATGGTCACTGCAGTGACCATTTCCGCTTCCTCATACAACTAAAGTGATCTGAGATGATTTTTTTTAAATGCACATTTAGTATAATAATAAAACTTTCGTATGACCGGATACTTCTTCGAAATTTTGAAAATTACGAATATGGCAAGTTGTGGAAAAAAGTTCGATTTTTTGAGAAAAACAACAACTTTATTAGTTTTTTAAAATTAATAAGTGGGTAAACACGTAAAAATGGATCCAGTAATACGATAGAAAACGTTATGAACGATATTTCCCGTCCGAGTTTGAAGTGAATCGGACGAATAAATTCTGTTATACGACTTACACAATTTCGGGAAAAAATGCAAAAGAAAAAAGCCAGTAAGGGTAGCCTTCGCAAAAATAGTCATAATTCGGTCATTTTTTTAAAATTATTACAAAATCTTTGTTGCAAATTAGAATTAGAGACGTTGAGTAGACAAAAAAAAGTATTGATCAAATTTAAATTTAAACTCAAAGTAACTTCCCTTAGGGAAGTTGCTTTATATCTACGAAAATACTATTAATTACAATGAAAATTTGACAATTCCGGGAAAACGCCAGATTTTTCGGCATAGAAGTTTAAGGGGCTATACCAGTGTGAACGCTGAAAATTTGGGTGATTTTCGGGGATTTTTTGGAAGAAAAGTACTCAATTAAATGTTTCGGAAAATTAAGAATATATTTGGCTATATTTTGACCTATATTACATAACTTTTTCATCGAAAAATATTGAGATCCAAGCGACTTGTGCGCTGCCTTCGGAGGCGCTAAAAAAAAGGTTCCTCCACTGCTGACATGATTCCGGCCGCTTGAGTAGCTGAAACCGAAAAAGGAGAAAAATTTCGTTAAACTGGAAGGTATTTCCTGTACAATGACGTAGGATTTTCGAAAAATATCAAAATCCAACAAAATGGCGTAGTTATGAAAAAAGTATGTTTTCTTGCCTATAAAATGGTCGTTTTTTTCAATGCCAAATCGTCAATTTTCATCCAATCAAAAATATCCTACGTCTTTGTAGAGTAAATATATTCAAGAGTACTCAGTTCAAATTTCAAGTCAATCGGATAATTGCTCTTTGAGTTACAATGTCAGCAAATTTGAAAAATCTCATTTCATATTCTTGAAAGTATACAAATCTTGAAAGTATAAATCTTGAAACCAAAAAAATCTCATCTCATATTCTTGAAAGAATAAACTGTTGAAAAATGCAAAAAAAATCGATTTTTTGAAAGTGTCACACTGGTATAGCCCCTTAATACCCGTTCTTGCCGTCAGTTAAGGTATTCCTTTCGCGCAGGACCGTATTTTGTGGGCGCATAAGCAGGGCCCTTCTGAATCATCGGTAAATTACAGTGGCGCTCAATAAAAATATATTACGATCAATTATTATACCCAACGATAAACTGGAATAAAAAAGTTCGCGCAAATTTGGTAGATTTAGACATTTTTACATTTCCTCTGAAAAGTCATGGTATAGAAGTTTGCATCGTTGGAATGCAACAAAAATATATATTTTTTCGTATTCCCTATTTTTTTGGCTCCTTTAGGCTACGAAAGTCACTCAAACATTTTTAAGAATTCTTCTTAAAAATTTTAACCAAAAACTGCTAAATAATATTTTAAATAAGAATAAAAATCAAGAATTTTCGTATTACCAAATTTTTTGGCCTTTTTAGGCTACGATAGTCACTGAAACATTTTTGAGAATTCTTATTAAAAATGTATAACCACAAACTGCTAACATATATTTTAAATAAGAATCAAAATGAAAACATCAAGAATTTTCGTTGCATTCCAACGATACTTCAACGTCATGAAAAGTCGCGGCTACATTAATTCTTCTGCTGGTCACATTTATCTAAGTTTTACAGTGAACTCTAACTCAACGCTCTCGGGGCTGAATTTCCGTGGTACTAGAGAGAGTGGCCTGCTAGAGAGCCTCCCCCACCGCAAGCTACTGAGCGACGTAGTGTGGCGGGATATAGTTAGGTTAGGAAAAATGTTCAAATGTCACATGTTATTTTTACTAGGTTATTTCAGATTGGAATACTCTATTATTGTTCGAGGGTGAATAATTTTTTGACGAAATCATAATGAAATATTGTTTCCCAAAATTGCGTTGACTTCCAAAGCTTGACCACGCAAAACTAGACCGCTGAGAGGAACTCCAGCATTTCTCTGTTGTGTGAACCAAATCCACATTGCATTATCCAGATTTTTATTGACTGAATCGCGCATTCTTGCACTTTTTTCTCTTATATCGCAAACATCGTCGCACTTTTTTGTCCATTCATTTAGAGCGTCTTTCTCTTTTTTTCCCCTATCGAACCGTTGATTTCGCCACACCCACATCTTTGGCGATATCGAAAACCGATATTCCGTTCTCCATATTTTCTAATGCTACCTTTTTAATTGAAAGCGGTACACTTGTCGCTTTTCTTTTTTCGTTCATGTTCATTATGACTTTTGGAATCACGAAGTGGAAGGTAAAGATGGAAATTGAGGTTATGATTGCACCCCTCGCGCCTTTCCATAAATAATGGAAAGTGGGGGTATCGCTTCTCCGCTTCGTGTTACCATCAGAGAGAATTGAGGGGAAATAGCCGTTGAGTTAGAGAGTTTATTGTATCATTAATCGTTTTTTTCAAACATTACCCCCCGCTTTTTATTGTCGTTACGAAATCTTTAGAATTGTTTTACGCCTATAAGCAGTTTGTATCAGGCATCTAGAGGTATTTAGTGTATGAATTATTTGATAGAAATGTGGTCAGCATGTCATCTCCATAAAGTGCCGTATAAATGAGACGATTTTTAGAGTCGTAATTTTTCGTTAAAAGTTCGGTAACTTGGCATGAAATTTGACCAGTATACTGAAATGTATTTGTACTTGATTTTAGATGAAAATCAGTTAATTGTTAATAATTCGGGCTCGTGAAAGGAATACCTTAAGGTAGTCCTATCGCCAGGCTTCAATCCCTAGGATTTTCATAATTTTTTTTTTAGCTTCACTAAATACATTAATAATCATCTCTGTAAAATTTCAGGGTCGTTTATCGATCTAATTACAGAGAAAAAATATTAAAATTGCGTATTTTTGTGAAGGAATTCCGAGACGACATGCAAAAACCCAATTTCCGGTCGCTACAAAAGTGTATATAATAGTGGGAATCCATCAGATTCTTAAAAATAATTAGATGCACATACTTAACACTTGAAGTAATCCAGTGCTCTCAGAAAAAATAACGCTTATTGACCGAATTTTTATGTAATATCAAGTTTAATTTGAACTTTCGGTATTGGATTTATCACCACTTGCTACGATAAAGAGACGTGACAGCAAGGCAACCGCTGACTGTAGTCCTAACCTCATCTCACTCATTCGAATTTCCACACATAATTCATATTTAACCGACATATTTCGCCGGCACAATTTTCCACGCTTTTTACCAGTCGTGGCCCGAATACAATGCTTTATATTTCCCGCACCTGACATTGTTTTGACAGATTGACGTTGAAAAGCATGGAGGTTAATCTCGCCTGGTTGAGTAAAAAGAGACGGAGATAGAACCAATATTGCAAAATATCAAACCTAGAAATACTGCGCGAATCGTTGGAATAACTATTTTTTCATTTTTCTAATTAAATGTGAACATTCATTAAGCAGTTTACACAGGGAAAATTTAGTTATTACAAATTTTTTCTTGCATTTGTTAAAAATTTAACGGAGTGTCTCCCCGTCCGGATATCGGACGAATAAGCGTATCTTATTCGTCCGGATAGCGGCTCAGTTCACGCCGTATTTCCAGTAGACGTACATATTATTGTGGTTCGTGTCAGCTAGCATCCGGACGAATAACATATATATAATCGTCCGGACAGAATGTGTTAAGGCCTTAGGCCACAGTAACGGGTATAAAATCATGTGCAAATTTAACAGTTTTTTTTTCGTTTGATAAAGTCACTCATACAACGAATTACACATTTATTTCGCATTAATATCAAGCTGTTCGAATTTTTTTTTTTTCGATGTACAAAATAGCCGACTACTCGAAACTTCTCGAAACAACTTTTTTCCAATTGTCGTGACAAATAACTTCAACAATTTTCACTCGACTTACTTCAAATGTAAAAGTTATGTTCCTAATAGAATTTCGCAAAGAATTACGTACGGAATTTCTGATTAATCGAAAACTTTTCATTTTATGAGCAGTTTATGAGCAGTTATAACGAAATTTGTCACTGAAAATTCATTTCTTAAGTTCAAATACCTACAACTATTGAATAAAACAATATTTTTTTAATTCCGCGTGTACTTCTCTAGGTATTCTAATGTAGATTGACGAGAATTTTTGTTTTTTGTTCTAGCTTAAGAATTGTGGATGCTAAATGTCACGCTGCGGAGCGCCTAAAAAAAGATAAAAGAAAATATTAGTAGTCGGCCATTTTGTACATCGAAATAAAAAATTCTAACAGCTTGATATTCATACTAAATAGATGTGTAATTAATTTTTTGAGTGAATCACTTTTTCACAAGAAAAAAAATTGTTAAATTCGCACATGTTTTTATACCGGTTACTGTAGCCTAAGGCCTTACATGTTAAACAAACTATCCGGACGAGTAATTTACACGTATGAGTCCGAATAAAAAATTTCCAATTTTGTTTGGGTTTGTTTGAGTTCGATAGTTTGGGGCGTTGTACAGCGTGAACTGCGTGAACTGAGCCGCTATCCGGGCGAATAACATATGCTTATTCGTCCGATAACCGGACGGCTAGCCGCAGCGGGAAAAATAAATTGCACAAGTCTCAAGTATTATCAGTGGTACGACTAGTGTGAAGCGATAGGACTACCTTAAAGTCCACAAAATCACACGATTTTTTTTATTACCCTTCGACATATTTCGAACTCGACGCCCTCACACGACGCCACCGCCCTTGTGGACTCGAAAGCACAAATCTTCGAGATACTTTCGCAGGATCTAAATACACTGTGTGGATATATATATATATATCGTAGACATCGATTCATGCTTGAGTCATCTGTCGTCGTTCCCGTCGATCAACACGACCAGCAATAGCTTGCGTTCGTTTATTCGAAGGCCTATTCACATCTCGGTTTACTTACCAGCTTTTGAGGGATGAGCGCCAAATGACGTCGCGAAACGAGAAAATATCGCAAATACGTGGGCCGAGGCTAGAAGTAGGTCGTTCTTATCGGTTTTTTTTTCTCCGACGCGTAAACCGGAAATAAAGCTGCGGTGACTAGAATGACCATTTCCGCTTCGCCATGCAGCGACACCACAGTAAGTACCTTTCCCTCGTTTTTTTTTTCAAACCGTTCGAATTATCGCAGTACATTGAGGTTGAAGGAAAAAAAAACGAAAGAACACGCGTGTTTTTTTTACACCACTTTATACAAATTTATTACTCTCTTAACACAATCTTACTTTTGATGTATGCAAAAAAAAATCTTAAGAGGAAATATCGTTTTACAAAGCTACACCTCGTATCCGTCGCTATCTTTCTCTCGCGCAATCTCTTCTCTCTTTCATCCTCTTGTTCCGCTTCTTCCGTGGCATTCGTCGCTCGTTAAACTCGAACCTCTCTCTCTCTCTCTCTCGTTCTCATACCGGAGACACGCGCTTTTTTCAACTTCTTTGCTTTTTTATTCTTTCTCTTCAAACAGGTAAAAGTGCTATTCGTGCAAGACATAGACCGCGACATCTCCAAAGGGACTAAAAAAAAGAAAAAACGAAGAATTACTATTGATGAGTTTTTTTTTTTGTTGGCGAGACGACACACATTTTTTTTTTTTCGTTACACAATTGTTACTTCAATTTTATTCTTTCCAATTTCTTTTCTCGTTTATCAATAAAAATCGTTACACAGTAGTTTGCCCTGGCGCGCTCGGCACATCGAATGATCACACGAATACTTGGGTTTTTGTTCTTCTCGCTTTTTTATTTTCTCGGTAGCTCAGTTTTCATTTTTTTTTCCCATGCGACGAGCGGCCGGTTTCATAGTATGTAAGTAATAGGTAAGGTGGTAGTAATAGTAAAGGTGGTAGTTAGGTAGTAGTTTTTTTTTTCGTTTTTTTTTCTTCTTTCTTTGTAGTAGTTAGCGATAGCGGTAATAGTACAAGAAGTATAATAGTTCTGTAGCGAACAGGCAAGAGTGCGAATGTGAGAGAGCGATACACCACGCCTCTCTCCCTCTTTCGTTTTTTTTCTTTTTTCAAATCTTTGCGCAGATTAATATCGCCAAAGATCAAATATTCGACGCGGAGTCAGTGCCACCGAACTAAGCTCTTTTTCTTCCCTTCTGACACTTCCATCCCCGCACTCTATCCTCCGGAAACATGGCTGACAAGGACGTTAATGATTTACCCACATGGTCGCCACCACGTTACATTTGACCGCAAGTGCCAAGAAAATCTGTCGCTGTGATATTTCTACTCCCCCCCTCTAGAAGTATTTCCGAGCAATGTTCTCACAATCTGTTTTCTTTTCCCGTTGATACAGTGGCTCTAATCTCCCCTTCTCTCGCTCTCGCACGCACGCATACTCTTCCTCGTTTTTTTTTATCTCTTGCACACTCTCACTCTTCTCTCTCTCTCTCTCTCTCTCTCTCTCTCTCTCTCTCTCTCTCTCTCGCTTGTTACAAGTATTTTCGTTCTCGCTCTGCCATGTACCGATTCTCTCGCTCGCATCTTTGTATGTATATATTGATTGTGTAAAAATGTCGGATGGTGTGCACGTGTTTGCGCGCGGCTCTTTCTTCCTTTGCGTCCCGTATCTATTCCCCCCCCCCCCCCCTCTTTGTTGTTGTTTTTTCTCTTTCCCTGTTTCGCCGTTCTTTTTTTAGTCTCATCTCGCGCCCCGTATAATTCCCCCATCATCGATAAAAAATCTCAGCAATATGACACATCGTTCGCCTATCTTATACAGTAGCAATAATAAAACAGTTAAATAGCTAAAACGGCCGCGTTTCGTTCCGTCATTTCGGATGCTGCAGCCAAGTTGAATTCTTCTTATTACGTTAATTTTTTCTTTATTTCGTTTATTCTTCTTTTTTTTTTTTAACCTGTTCGTTCCTTAGCCCGTCGGATTTTCGCCGACTCGGACCTGCGTTGCTTGATCTCTTTTTTCGCTTGTTCCAGAGCCAAAGTCCTTGCGTTCTCGCTCCTACGTTTGTTCAACCGCGCACACGTTTCGAGCTAGCATTTCGTCGCGCTCGCACGCGCACCATCCTAACCTCGAAAAAACACACACGCTCGCTCTCTTTTTTCTCTCTCTCTCGCTCTCTTTCGCACATTCGTAAAAAAGGCCGTAACTTTATATTACGATACGAGCTTAATGATCATTGTCGATTTTTACGGTATAATATTATTATATGCTTGTTGATCTTTGCGTCTTGCCGTTCGGTTTGTTTTCGTTTTGTTGATGTTTGGGGTGAGTTTCGTGTTTGTTCCTTCGTTTTTTTTTTTTTTTTTCGTTCTCCCTCGTCATGTCTTGTGCCGGAGATCTTCGGAAAGCGGTCGTGCGGGAACGCACTTTTTCACACGCACGTGCACGCACACAGGCAGCGGCGGTAATCGTTCGCGCATCGAGTTTTCTCGCGGTACGACTCGCGCGTCTCAAACGTAGCGGGAGAGTTTTCTCGCTCTGCCTCCCTCCTTTTCTCGTCTCTGTCGTTCCCTGTGTGCTTTCCTTCGTCGCGTGCGTCGCGCCGGGGCGAAAATGAGCGTCGCGGATAAAAACGAGGAGAAAATAAGAGAGGATCGAAACGAAGTAAACGCGATGAGCAAAACCCTGGATCTTCGAAGAGGATTTTTATTCTTCCGTTTGCGAGTGAGAGAATAAAGTCTTCGATGCTTTTTTGTTTTGTTTTTTTTTTTTTCTCGAGCTCGAATTCTCGCGGATCGTTATTCGCACGAGCGTCGCGTTTCACCGCGCACGACTAATTGGTACGCAATGACTCTTGGCGTTTTTGTTCTCCGTCTCGCGCGATCAAAACGCTAGCGTTTTTCTTCGTTGTTGAATCTTGTGGTTTGGCGTTTTCGTTTTTTTTGTTGTTGTTGTTTTTTTGTCTTTTTTTGTCTTTCGTAACCGAAGAGGAGAGGACGATGACTTGAGTACAACAAAACACGTTGCAAGTTTCTTTTTTTCACATCGATTCGCAGAGGGCGCGGCCAACATTGTTATGCAGCACAAATTAAGGCTGCAGCGAAAATTTTTGCGACGACGAAGACGACGATGACGACGACGACGACCACGACGGTTGAGTCCGACGCTGTTCTCGCTCCTTAGCTATCTCTCTCTTCCACTTGTTTTTTTCTTCTCTCACGCTCTATCTTTCTCTCTCCCTACCTCCCGCTCTTTCTCTTTCTTTGCCCGCTCGGGGCGCATTTATATTCCGTTCGCTGTCATTAAAATAATCGATCGTATCATTATCATTAATTATTAGATATTTTGTGTTGGGTCCCAGAGATTACTGCAACAGAAGTAAGCAGAAAAAACATCACGATGTTAGATGGCCTCGTCTCGATTTTACTTTTCTTACGTACTCGTCCAAATTACACTACGCATTGTGGCGTTTTTTCATGATATTGAAGTTTGCGTCGTTGAAACGAAAATAATATTTTTTCTATTTGCCAATTTTTCTATGGTAGAACGAAACCAGGAAAACCTTTTTTTTTTAATTCTGAGTAGAGACTTACAAGTTAAATACATCGAGAACGATTTTAGATGACGATAAAAATAAAAGAAAAAGGGAAGTTCGTGGCATTCAACGATGCAAACTTCAACATCTTTTTTCGAGCTTCCGAAATATGGCGAATCGCGGTTTTTTGTTTTCCTTCGCGGAGAAATGAAAGCCACGCTGCTTGTGAAAAGTAGCGTGTTTCAGAATTCTTACGAAAACTAGTACGTTCGATATCACCACGAAAAGAAGCAGATTTCGATATTCACCGTGAAAACTAACATGTTTCAGTAACACCGGAATTGTTTCCGACTTTTCTTCCATGCTTTTTTACGCATTGCCTCTATTTTTTACTCCAATTCCTTTGACCGCAATCGGAAATTTACGATTTTTTAGACCGCTCAACAAATTTTAATTTAACTTTAATTAAAATTCCAAGTATTCGGGAAATATCCATTCAACCTTACGTCGATACAATCCACGTTAAATATGATTTTGACCAAGAAGGACGAAAGATGAAAATCTTTTTAAAAAACAGAAACATGGATGATGTTCAAATGTTCCAATTAAAACTGACGTTAGATAAAAAATTGCCTCTTGCACCAAGAAAAAAAAGATTTACAGGCCATGCTTGACAGAGGTTTAATTCCAATCGAAAATCAGCAAAATTTTGCAAACATATTCGACGACAACCATCTGTAAGATTACAGTAAATTTTTTTAATAATATTTTCAATAACATTATTTTTTAATAGAAAATCACAATGAATATTTCATTATATTTACAATTTCGATATTATGTTTTTTTTATAAAAATTACTACTATTGATTTTAATTGATAATTATTATCAAAATGTCAATAAAAGCAATGAGTGTAAAATTAAAATGTGATTACGCAAAAAATTGTCATATTTAAAAAAAAAATCCTAATGGTTTATTTCTCCAGATTTTTACCTGAGCACGACGGACTCTTTGAATTCTCACCAAAACTCTTTTTGCTTAGATTGTACGAGCGATGAGATCCTTAAGGTTTTTAGCGTACTCATTTTACACTAGTTTTTGCAGTGAAAATCAAACATGCTAGTTTTCGCGGCGAAAGCCAAAATATGCTGGTTTTCGCGGTGAATATGGAAACGTGCTAGTCTCCGTGGCGAAAGTATAATCATGCTGGTTTTCGTAAGAACTTTAAAACGCGCTACTTTTCGTATGCAGCGTCGAAAGGATCGTGAAAAAGAAATGGCCAAAGCTCCGGATGAATCAGTGTTACATTTCCGTGTGAATAAATGAGGAAACGATAAACGAGGTTTAGTCATCGGAACGAGAATACGAGTTGGCAGAATTTCGTTAATTTGACGGGCGGAAGACGCGTGACTCATCGTCGACGATAGTTTTTGCGAATAATCGAAGCGTATGTATTTATATGTCCGCGATAATCGGCCACACGTCGAGAGATTTTCTGGCAACGGCCATTCAAAGATTTAACCCGCGAAACCTGATTGCCCGAATAACAAAATTAGCATAACTTCGCGAACTTGGAATCTCGGCGATTTTGATCGTGAATTGTGACATTGAAGTTTGCATTCCTGGAATGCAACGAAAGTTTAACTTTTCTTCCATTGCTCTCGTTTTTTTTTCGCGGATTTAGAGTACGAACATGACTCAACGGTTTTTTTGAGTCCCATAAGAGATCCACCATCTTAAGGGGATATACCAGTGTGACCCTTTCAAAAAATCGATTTTTTTGTTGCCTTTTTCGTCAATTTATACTTTCAAGATTATCATTATCATTTATATCATTTATATCAATATCATTTTATCTTGCAAAAATCGATAGTTAAATCTTCAAACGCGTTTTTCTCGAAACGAGATTCTTCAAATTTGCTGACATTGTAACTCAAAGAGCAATTATCCGATTGACTTGAAATTTGAACTGAGTACTCTTGAATATATTTACTTTACAATGACGTAGGATATTTTTGATTGGATGAAAATTGATGATTTGGCATTGAAAAAAACGACCATTTTATAGGCAAGAAAACAAACTTTTTTCATAACTACGCCATTTTGTTAGATTTTGATATTTTTCGAAAATCCTACGTCATTGTACAGGAAATACCTTCCAGTTTAACGACACTTTTTCCTCTTTCGGTTTCAGCAACTTAATTGGCCGGAATCATGTCAGCAGTGGAGGAACTTTTTTTAGCGCCTCCAAAGGCAGCGCATAAGTCTTTGGATCTTAATATTTTTCTATGAAAAAATTATGTAATATAGGTCAAATATAGCCAAATATATTCTTAATTTTCCGAAACATTTATTTGAGTACTTTTCTTCAAAAAAATTCCCGAAAATCACCCAGATTTTCAGCGTTCACACTGGTATAGCCCCTTAATCTGTACAAAAATATATATTGTAATAAAACAAAGGGAAAACATGAATGAGAACTTTCGTTGCGTTCAAACCACGGTCTTACATACAGGTCTGGAAACTCGATGAAATTTTGGTGGTGGGGGTGACTCGACTATTGAAGCCGAATTTGCGGTGCCGCTAGTATCAAGGAGTGTTGTTTCAATTGGATAGGAGATACGATCCATGTGTTATCTGTTGCGGAGGGGTCTGCTCGAATACTGCTGGCTCATCTGCCTTTACTAGATTTGTGGATATGAAATCTGGTGGCGGGTTAATGCCAATTAAAAATTCTTTAATCTTATACGCTACGTTGAATCGTGTTTTGCGAAGCATGCCTCAAAGCTCAACGTTTTTAATTTAACGCTCGAAGACGTGTTTGCAGGTTATACGTTTACTTTTCCATGCGAAGAACATGGTTTGGATATTTTATCAGACACAATCGTTTACTTTATTAGGTTGTCCATGAGGCAAAATGCCCTCCAAGAAAATATGAAATTCAAAAAAAATGTGTTGAAAAATAATTGTCTAAATTGACAAACGAATAAAGTTTTGTTTCTTTCGCTATTTTGTACATTCTGTTTTCGTTTTTTTTTGTACCTGCACAACAGCAATGAATAAATATCTTTCTTTACGCCATCATTTGAATTTTAAGGGACAATTAATTGTTATTATAGGACTCGTTCACTCGAAATTATGTTTGCGTTCGAAATATAAGGTGCTGTCTCCATGTTTATTGTTAGCAAAAATAACAGTCGATAGACACGTATACATAGAAATACTTGCGAGCAGTAACTCCAATAATTCGTGCCATTTACAATTTATTAAAATGCTCGTTCTTTTTCTGCACCTATGTATACATTGAAGAATGTATTTTATATATAAGAGAATAAAATTGATTTATCTTCATTAGACTCGCTTGGATTTCAATGGTAGAATCGATGGAAAATTTTTGCCATGTGATTGCTGGATAGATTTTTTGGATTTATACTCGTCACGTTGTGAGTTTGTGTTTCTATCTGCATCGAAGTATCGTTAGTTTTTCAATAGCTTGTAGAAAAATTCGATTCTTAGGTTAGGCTATAACGCGAATGCGTGAGTATTGTTGTCTCTGTCGCGCAGAACACTCCTCGATCGCAGCACCTCTAGCGTCGAGCTTCGGCAAAGGAACCATGTGAACTAACGGAGTTTCCAGACCTTTATGTAAGACCGTGGTCCAAACGAGGCAAACTTCACGGCCATCTTGAATTTCGCTCGTTTCGGCAATGGCCTTTATCAGGTTCCTGCCACATCGATTTGGACATGCAATAAATGTTGGCACGACTTTTAGGGAACTAAAAAAAAAAGGAGTGATTCGTTTACAAACCTAATAGCCGCAGGACAAGAGGTAGTCGCCCAATTTTTCGACGACCGATGCAGCTTGCTGTGGTTGAATTGGATCTTCGTAGAGGGATACGACAACCGCCTGCGTCGTTTTCATGCAGTGTACACCGACCTTGCCCAGTTTTGCCCTAATCACACGATCCGTTCCCGACAAGTAGATGTACCTGTTGCCCGCCAGTGTAACGCCTGACGACGTCAGTATTTCCTGTTCCTCGAAGCCCTGCACGAGCTTCGCCAGTTCCTCTTTACTGACCTGCGAATCAGCCGAACGCAAAGAATCATTGTACATCCTTGGCACCCAAACAAATATCGTGGCACGATAGAAAAAAAAAGGGTGAGCAGGAATATCGTCGCTGCTAATATTATCGAGGGATTCACGTTGGCGAGGAGCGCAGAATTCTCTACGTTCCCTCAATGGGTTACATCCAGCTCGTGGCCGGAAAAAGAAGAAATTTGCGGGTTTTTTTTGTCTGGAAAAACGTGTACGGGTTTTCAATATCTTATTTTTAGATTGAACAGCATGGTTTTTAGTATCTTTTACGACTTTCATATTGAAAATGATAATTAATGTGGCAGATAAAATGGCTTGGGGTGATCTTGAAGTTTGCATAGTTGGAAGGCAACGAAAATTAATTATTTTCATTGATAACAAATTTTATTTAGCCGTTTTATGATGACGGTGAAGTTGGAATCGTTGGAATGCAACGAATTTTTTTTTGCGTCATTTTTATTCGAATAGTAATTTTTATTCGGAATAATTTTATTCGAATAATAAAATAACATTCTTAATCGAATAATAATAAATATTTATTTCGAATACTAATAATATTATTCGAAACATTTTTCTTGCAACTTGAGGTCGTAAATAAGTTATAAAAATACGTAAATCCGTTCGAATGATTTCGTAGACTAAATCGGCCGAAAAGAAGTGTCATCAATTAAGAATAATTCATTTTCGTTGCCTTCCAACAATGCAAACTTCAAGACCATGCTTTAGGCTATGAAAATCATTTGCACGTTTTTGCGTACTTAGCAACCTCAAGTTGAAAAAAGGGTTTCGAATAATAATAAAAATGACGAAATAAGAAAAAAAATCGTTGTGTTCTGACGATGCAAACTTCAACGTCATGGTTTGGATGGTATTGAAGTTTGCATTGTTGGGATGCAACGATATAACATTTTTTTCGGGGCTTTTTTCAACAGGGAAAAAACAAGTGAGCCCAGTAAATGTTATGGTATCTTTTCATGTATATTTGAACAAACAAAATGTTCAATTGTCATATATTTTTCTTCTGGGTGAATTAAGAAAAAGATGAAGAAATCGTGAAATTATAACTTTTCTCAGGTTTGAAAAAAAATCTGTTTAAAAAAAACACTTTAACGTGCTGTAAAAATTGTTTAAAAAGACTTTTTCAACGACTCTGTCAATCCACTTAGAAGAGATTTTTATACTGAGAAAAATAAACTTTGGTTTGATTCAATACGTCGTTTAGTTTTTTTTGCTGTCATGCCCGCCAAGTTGCAAAAATCGTGAAAATGAAAACTGGAGAAAATATATTTACAATTGGCCTCTGTACCTTGGTTAATATATTCTTGGATAGTTTATCTATCGATTTGAGCAATAAAAATACGGTTTTTCGGACCTTCTAATTCAGGCTCCCGCCTTAAAGCTACAAAAAGCATTGAAACATTTTTAAACGTTCCTTTTAGGGACCCACAACCTAAATCAGGAAAAAAAGTGTTTAGATGGTTAAAAAAATTACGAAATAAGAACATTTGCGAACGAAATCAAGAAAAACCGAACGCATTTAGTTCTTCATGAAATTATCTAGTGCTGGACAAAGGATTTAATAAAACATTTATGTTTGAAAAAATGGCCGCAGTTCAAAGTGAAAGTATCGTTTTTCGGTGAAAAAAAAGACTCTATTTTCGTTAGAAAAAAAACTAAGCATAAAAAAAATTATTTCGTTCAAGTACTGCTTTTTCATGTGTAAAGGAAGGTGTAGAAGAAGCAATGTGTAAATGGCAAGTTGAGCGGTGCAGTGACTTTTGAGATATCGTGGTCACCGATCTCGAGAAAGTCATTTTAAGAAAAACGCGCTCAAAGTTCGCCGGTTCGCGGAGCCTACGTATAAACGCCTATACCTCATTCAACTTTGAACGAATCGACTTGAAATTTTCCGAGAACATTTTCGAAGTTGTATTTTTTGGGAATTCGTCGAAAAACGAAAAACAACATTTTCAAAAATTGCAAGTAGATGTAAAAATCCCTAAAAACCCTTTAAAAAACACGTTGAAAAATGCACCTTGTTGAAGTTTGCATCGTTGGTATGCAACACATCTTTTTGTTCTTCTTCAATTTTTTTATTTCTTTAATATGAACGCAAATATTTTATTGCCAATTTGGCTCGTACATTTTTAATAAGCATCCTGAAAAACGTTGTAGTGATTTTTGTAGCCCAAATCGCGAAAAAAATATTTTGTCCATCCAAAAAACTGATTTTTCGTCGCGTTTTAACGATTTAAACTTCAACGTCATGAAATCTGCACCGTTGGAATGCAGCGAATTTTTTTTCTTCAGTTTTATTATTACAAAAAACCTGTTTTTGCAAATTGTGGTCGTAAATCTCGACTGAAAATACGTGAAAGTATCCCAGCGATGTTCATAGCCCGAGTTAGCAAAGCTGAAATTTGATCGATTGAGCAGAATTAATTTTCGCTGCGTTCGAACGACGCAAGTTACAAGATCATTCGTACAATTCGTCTCGACTACGCGGGGCATGCATTTTACATGAACGCGAACGCATTTTACATGATCTCGCAACGTCGCTTCTCGCTGCTTGCCTTTTACCGTAACGTGTCAGATATACGAGCCGAGCGTTTAACGTCGCGTTTTAGACGAGCCAAGACCAAATCTCAGTCCTCATCTAACGCGTTCTGTATGAGTATCATAATAATTCATCCCGTCCCAATTAACCATTTTCGTCTGAACGAAGGCGCTGCGATCTCGTCGAAAACGAGATTTATGAAAATAACGACGTTCGTACCTGGCCTTGAACAGTCCCGATTCCACGTGACTTGGCAATTGATTATCACGCTTATCAAATAAATCGCCCAAGCCTTGGATTATCATTGCAACAATAAGCACACATTATGATTTTCAATTTCATTTCTCAATGTCATACGACATTTGACTAACTTCATTTCAGTAACGAGACGTTCAATGTGTTCAGGTTTGGGTTCACAATTAACGTGGCTCATGAGGTGCACGCAAAGCGCAGTCCTTAAGGGGGAGATTCCTTTAGGCGAGAAAAAAAATTAATGAGGCTGAAGTTTGCATTGTTGGAATGCAACGAAAGTTTTTCGTTAGATTTTAATTTCTTCATTTTTATTAATATGAAAAATCCTTCATAATTTATACTGTAGATCTTTGAATAATTGTCTTGAAAATAATTAAGCGATTTTTGCGGGCAAATTTGGCCGGTAGAAATAAATGGAAATTCATAAGTATTAATTTCCGTTGCGTTCCAACGATGCTAACTTCAAAGTCATAAAAATATACTGATTTTCGTTATTTTTTTAAAGGAAATATTTCTTCACCATTTTTGAGACTTAGGGTATGTTTTGTTACTACTTTTGACCATTACATGTAATTTTTTTAATTGATTTTTAAAAATGGCGGAGGTATGGCACGGTTTTCTAAACTGCATTTTCAAAACTGGCCTGAGGTATAGCCACAAAACTAATCGACCGATTCTGATGAAAATTCGTATAAATCTTTCTAACCTTATTGTCTGAAACTTAACCCTAAATGTTTTTAAAAATTGAAGAAAAAAAGTATTTTTTATCGCAAAATGTAATTGTTTTTTTCGGAATATTCAATCTTTTTGTTTCAAAGCGTACCATTTCATCGATTTTCAACATTTCTCACTTTTTCTTGGTTCATATTCTGCGTATGAGTGTTGATGAGAGAAAAATCTTCGTTGGTTTTTTTTAAGACTAATCTCGCCGACGCTACGTGTCACGCCGTCTGACAACATCCGCTGCAACCCGTTTAAAAAACCGTAGCATACCTCCGCCCTTTTAAAGATGAATAAATAAATAAAATACCATATGACAGCCAAAAGAATTAAATAAATCTTTCGGTTAAATATAAAAGAATGGAAACAGGCCATATTTTTCTTGCCTAAAGATATCCCCCCCCCCCCCCTCAATGCTCGAGAAAAAAGTAAATTGATCATCGTTGGCTTGGAAAATAATTCCTTAATCTTATCCACTCTTTCTATAATTACAGTGCAATTAGTGCGCACAAAGTCACTTTCCCAGGTCTATCGTGGTATCATCTCTGTGATAAAGTGCCGCCATCCTCGAGGGCTTTCGATGGTCATTAGAAGCACTTAAAAAATCCATACCTAAGCACAGTTACTTGACGTAGCCTGCAAGCTGTTTTTCAGATATTGTTACAAGTCTGTTATATTCTTTTGTTTAGCTTTCTGAATATTTTTAACGGTTCTAAGGAGGCGCGAGTGTTTTAAACATGAATTATGAAGAATACCGATTTTTCGTACACATAGATGCACCTGATAAAGGCTCAACTTCGCGAAGTTTACGTGAGTTTCGATACATCGTTTTCGGGAAAAAAATCAGATCTGGCGATTTTAGCACTTTTTTTAGCCCTCAATCCGTGAAGGTATTTGTGGCACTTTAATCCCGTGAACCTGGGTCATTTTCGTCTTTGCACTACCAAACCAACAACTGTGAATGAAAAAAATCTGAAAAAATGCATGGTCAATCTTTGGGCGGTACTTCTCAAGGGAAAATAGGGTTTTCATTCTTATTTTTAAGGGGAGGGTAGGGGTTTGCACTTTTGAAAAATCGATTGTTTTTGTCTTTTCTTATAGTTAAACATTTCAAGAATATAATCCCAAAATTTCAAGTCAATCAGAGCAAAACTCTCGAAGTTATTGACTATTCAGTCCCGCTCCTCTAACACTGTAGCTCCGACTTCTCTAAACTTCAAACGCGTTTTTCTCGAAACCACTTTTTCAAAGTCCGTGTTCACTGCCATTTTAAAACTACATGACCGATTTATTTCAAACTTGGTACACACTTTCTACATATAAAATATCTCCCCCCAACGGATAGTTTGAGATTTTTTTTTACATTGAGGGGGTTTTCCACCCCCAAAATGGCGGAATTTTTCATGAACAATAGCACTTTTCACTTTTCATGTCCACCAAAAATTTAGAAATTAAAAAATAAAAATTATCAAAGACCGTTGGCGGGAGGATTTAATGATACTTTGACTAAATTTTAATGGTACCTGATTTCAGATAATTTCTAGCTGAGATACAGTAAACACCGCAAATCGTGTTTTTCCAAAGGCGTTCTCGGAAAAGCTTTGTCAGCGGCTTGTTTGTGGATATTTTCGCGTACAAATTTCACGGAATGCTCTTGAAATGACACTTAACAATGTACCAAAGGTTTTAATAAATTTACTCTATCCATATAGGTAAAAAAAATCGCAGAAAAGTGTTTTTTTTCACGCTAAAACCCCTACCCTCCCGTTAATATATATATTTTTTTATCAAATATTAAGCAACCTGCGAAGAAAATAATTTTGGGCAGGACGAAAATGGCCCAGGTTCACAGATTGAGAGTTAAATTAAAAATCTCAAATTCAGTTGGAATTTGATTGTCGATGAGCGCAAATGGTACGTACGCACGAGATGTCAAGTACGTTTAAATGTTATGACTTGTCACAAGTAACCATGCTAAATTACGGAGACTTCCAAATTTTTCTCTCCTGAAAATTCTTGTAAAAGAACTTATGCAAACTTTGAAGGTTCCGTAAGTTCTACTAGAAGAATTTGATCTTCTATTGGACGTATCCACGTCTACAAAAACCGATATCTTTCAACATTTACACTACCGGACACTTCAGACAATTGCAAAACTTTCGATCACTTCGGATGATTGCAAATTTATGTTAGAATGATAAAATTCATTATAATGAGTTATATAATATCTTTGTAAAATAATAAATTAAATGAACTGTATTATTCTAACATTATTTGGCAATTATCCAGTGTTCGAAAGTTTTGCAATTATCTGAAGTGTCCGGAAAGTTTTGCCGATAGTGATTTTTTCATATATTTACCCATTTGTTGATAACAAATGATTAAAGTTGCTTTTTCGGTCAAAATCGAACTTTTTTCTACAATTTGCCATTTTTGAAATTTAAAATACACGTAGCCAATCATACGAAAGTTGCATTAATAAACTGTTACTTACTAAACTGTAAGTACATTTATTCATTTTTTATTTCAGATCACCCCAGTCGCCAGAACGACCTAATGGTCTTGGAATCTCCTAATGGAAGTTTGCATTGTTGGAACACCACGATTTTTTTCCATTCATAAAATGTCTTTTTGCCTGATTTAGGCTACGAAAATTATTCGAACGTTTTTGCGTATTTTTATTACAGATCAACCTCAAATTGCAAAAAAGGGGGTTTCTAATAATAAAAATGACGAAATAAGAGGGGGAAAAAACGTTGCGTTCCAACGACGCAAACGTCATCGTCGCACCTGCTACATCGATTGGCAATGTAGCAACGGCGGCACTTGGTTCGAACAATAACTTCAATTTTTAATCAATATTTTATTAATGCTAACTTTGTTAATGCTAATGCTAATTAACGCTAATGCTATTGAAGTTTGCATCGTTGGGATGCAGCGAAATTACATTTTTTTTCGTACCGCCCAATTTTTTATTCACGACATTAAAGCTCCAAAAATCATTGAAACATTTTTGAACGTTCTTTTTAGGGATCCACAACCTAAATCACGAAAAAAAGTGAGTTGATGGTTAAAAAAACGTCGATGCATTCCAACGTTACAAACTTCAGCACCATGCAAGGTTATGTATTAATTGTCTGTAAAGTCCCAACCTCGTCATCCCAATAATCTTAGGGAAAAAAATGAATATCTACCTGTTTTTTGGATCCTAAGTTTATGCGGACTCGGGGGTTGTTATGGGGTTTAGCCGTCGGGGATGAAGTACGAGGGGATCGCCCTATGCTTATGCACGGAGCCGATTAACTGTTACTAACTGTTACCTTTGAAATAATCGTCATATTAAATGTGCGTTTTCGAACTATTTTTCTCCATCAATTTGCAAAAATATGCATTTTTAAAACTTCGGTGATTACATTAAGTGTGTTCATTACTTTGTATAATTATTTGCTACAACATTTTCCCGCTCAATTAACGCGAAACGAATTGACAACGTCGTAAATCGTGGTATATCATAATGCCGAGGTTGGCAGAAGTGTCGCGAAGTTAGGAACATATGCGCCCCGTTCGTAACCTCAATATCGGCCCAAGGAGCTGTCAAAAATGAATATCGGTTCGAGTAAAAAAAAATCCGCTGGAAAGAAAAAGTGTGTATCAAAGCTATCTATAATCTCGAAGAAATAAAAAACTTTAATATTTTTCCGATATCCTCAAAAAAAATGTATGTATGAAAAAAAATCCGCGTTACTTTGTCTTTGCCTAGAAATGTCTAGAAATGTATAGTTATGAAATTAATATTGAGTAATTATTACTAATTAAGAGAATAAGTAGCAATAATATTCGTTGTCAATTATCCTGACCGAGTAGTTTGAGGTTCCCGGGCATATTTACCGAATACCGATAAGATAGGTAGCATTTGTGCCGTCTACGACGTTCCCATGATTGCACAGTCTAATATTTTGTGTGCTTGATTTTCGCACAAACTCCCTATCAAAAACATCAATAATTTTATAACCGTACTGTGAATCCTCATTCTCACGGTACCAAGGGTCCGATAATTAGTCGAAACGTGCCTATTTTTTCAGCTCCATGCTAACATTCACTTAGCAGATATTAATGTACTGAAAAATAATCGGGAGTTTTCCATAATCGTAATGTAATTAGCCCACGAAATACGTCGAGTTGCCGATTTTTTTTCTAAACAACCGTAATGTGGATCGTATTCAAACTGCACAGGAGGATCAGCAAAGAGGTTATAAAGGAGCAGAAAAAAATTCAGCTCGGTAACATGTTGACTTAACCTCATAACAACCTTAACAGAAATTCTCCAATTATCATCGTTTGGCTATATTCTTCACCGTTTTATAATTACCCCCGAGGCATTCATTTTATCGTATTATATCCTTCGCCGCTATTTTTTTTTTTTACAAAACACCACATCTCGCCAGGGCGAACAAAGCAGGACTTTTCCGAAAATCCACGACTCTAGTCGTATAATCGCGGTGGATTTGCAAAAACGCTACACGTGTAATCGCGTCGACGGAACAACCGGTCGAACGGCTGAATGAGTCGATTTTTCCATTAGAGGTCAAACGCCGTCAACCCTCGAGGGTGAAAGACGCGACAAGGAAAAAAAAGAAGAGGGTGAGAGAGAGAGAGAGAGAGAGAGAGAGAGGGAGAGAGAGAGAGAGAGAGGGAGAGAGGGGGGGGGGCAGCGAAGCCTTGCAAAGATAACGTTCGAGCAATTCGTCCAAGGGGGTGACCTCCTTTCGAAGTAGCCGACGTCACGGTCACCGGTAAAACCTGCACGCGAAAAGAGGCCTCGGTAAGTCGCACTCCTCTCTCTCTCTCTCTCTTCCACGTGTGAGAAGGTACATATCCTCGGACTTGTGTATCGGCCGTACACACGGAGAAAAACGTGTGCGTGTGTGGGGACCGAACCGGCTAACATTGTTTTCCCATAGGTAGGCGGACCGAGCCCTCGTTTAATTCACGCAGGTGCGAGACCAACTGCAGGCGGACTCTAGCCACGGTTACCGCACAGCTGTGCTTTTTCTTCTTTGTCGTTCGTCAATATTCGACACGCGACAGCCAATCGACTAGATTCGTGTCCGATTTCACGAGGCTAAGCATTTGTTTATCTCCCCGTGACTTTGTGTCCCGTCATCGGGTTCCGGCCTCGTATACGGATCACGTTACACACTTAAGGTGAACCTCCCTTTTACGCTTTACCCCCGACCTCGAATCCTGGATGCAATTATTCTCCCGAGCGAATGCATTTTTCGGTATGGTCAATCGCAGAGCGTGCAATGGAATCGAAGGGTGTAGGGTACAAAACATTCTGTTTCCTAAAGTACAAAGCTTTTGGAAACAGTTGACAGCAAGTTTTGGTACCGACCGAGCGTCCGCTCACCTTAAGAAAAGCGGTGTTTCAGGAATTTCTTAAGAAGGGGAAAAAACAAGTGAGCCCAGTAAACATTGAGGCATCCTTTCATGCATATTTAAAATGTATAAAAAAAATGTTCAACATGAAACAATAAATGACTGCAGATTTATCATCCTATGTGCGTTTTGCCACTGCAGGCCCCAAACGGTGGGAAAGATGCAGCTCGTACTTCTTGACTGAACCAAATAAACCGAATAAAAATTTCAATTGTCATATATTTCTTTTCTGGGTGAATTAAGAAGAAGCTGAAAAAATCGTGAAATAACTTTTATCAGGTTTGAAAAAAATGTGTTTAAAAAAACACTTTAAGGTGCTATAAAAATTATATAAAAAGACTTTTTCAACGACTCTTTTAATTCACTTTGAAAAGATTTTCATAGTGAATAAAATAAACTTTGGTTTGATTCAATAGGTCGTTTAGTTTTTTTGCTCTCACGCCCGCTAGTTTGGAAACATCGTGAAAATGGAAACTGGAGAAAACGGGCTTCAAAGTTTTCAATAGGAGGAACCATCAATATCAAATATCAATTTCAATAGGAGGAACCATCAATATAAAATATTTTCAATTGGCCTGCGTAACTTGGTAAATATATTCTTGGATAGTTTATCTATCGATTAAGGCAATAGAAAAAAAACGATTTTTCAGACCTTCTAATTCAGGCTCCAGCCTTAGCGGGCTACATCTACCTGGGTGATATTGAAGTTTGCATCGTTGGAACGCAATGAAGTTTCGTAGCTTAATTTTGTCGGCAGATTTGGGTCTCAAAACTCATGCAAACGTTTTTCGGAAGCCTTACTAGAGATCTTCAACCTCAATACGTAAGAAAAGATTTTGTACGATAATAAAACTGAGGAAATGAAAGAATAAAAAAGAATTTTCGTTGCACTCCAACGGTGCGAACTTTAACTTCGTACCTGGGTGGGGTCAAAAAATTGCATATCCCAAAAATATTATTTTTCTATATCACCTTTTAGCTATATTCCCTGAAAATTGCATGGAAATATTCCTAAAATTGATGACGTTGAAATTTACACCGTTGGAGTGCAACGAATATTAATTCTTTTTAATTACTCGAATTTTTTGGCCGGTTTAAGGGGAGTTGCCGGAGTAAACGGCGAGAAAAACAAGTGACCTTCGGGAATTTTTATCTCAAAAACTAATGTTTCGATTGGATCCGGGTTTTTTTTATTGGAAAATATGTACATTGAGGTAGGTTTAGAATTTTTTAAAAATAAATTCGTTGACTGGAAGCGATTCAACCGCGATTATCTCGAAACATAATTTTCAAAGTCGGTGCTAGATGTATCTCGAAAATGGCTTGTCCGATTTTGTCCAAATTTGGATACAATATTCTTCGATAGTTTTTCTCGTTCGCCACTTTTCCATTTTTTCCACTCGTTCCATTTTTTCGTGATTTTCTTTAAAGGCTCTCAATAGCGGGGTTTAGCAAGGTCGATGCAAAGCCCCAAGAGGGTGATAGGCCACCTCGTTAGGAACATATCTAACCTATGTTACCTTAGTCCAAAGTCTATGGATTTCGAGTTATCATGGTGAGTATGATTTTTGGAAAATTTCCCAAAATTAGGTACTAACTCGTTCATTATGTTCAAACAGACGATAATTGGTAACTAAAAACTTATTTGCGTCTTAGCTTAATGGTTATTCAATCAACAAACGCCAATGCAATCATCTGTATCCACACAACTAACTAAATGGGACGTGTTGAATAATTAAAAACTTGTCAATAAATAAAAATACCTCTTATGTTAATGCTATTTTTAAAAAAGTAGCCTTAACATAAGAGGTAAACGAGTACCCAATTTTGGGAAAATTTCCAAAAATCATACTAACCATGATAACGCGAAATCCTTAGACTTTGGACAAAGGTAACCTAGGTTAGATGTTCCTAACGAGGTGACCTATCACCTCCTTAAGGCTTTGCATCGACCTTCCGAACACCCTCTATATGTACCTTTGTGTTTGAAAAATGCTTTTTTTCCACCCACCTTTTCCCAGAAAAGAAAATCGCAATTTGGCCTTTTTTGCGGGCCTCTTGGTTGATGTAATCCCTCAAGATGAGGTGAAACGAATGTGGGCCCAAGAGCGATAGCTGATCGCGGCAGAGCGAGAGAGACACAGAATGGGTTTAGTCATCTTCTTTGGATGAGGTCAAACAATCTCAGTCGGTAACAAAACTTATGGAGTTGAAGTTTGCATCGTTGGAATGAAATGGAAATTCTTTTTATATTCTCATTTTCATTATCATGCAAGAATATTTTTTGCAGATTTGTTGTCGATCGCTAAAACAGAATCCTGAAAAATATTTTCGTAATTTTCGTAGCTGGAGTCTGCGGAAGAAAATGTGTGAATTAAAAAAAATTCATTTTCGTTGCATTCCAACGATGCAAACTCCGACGTCATACAAAACTTGTGATAAACTATTTTCCCGTGTTTTTTTTTACTTTAGGGAAACAACTGAATTTTTATATATCTCCAAAAATATCGCTTACAAAATATTCAGATAGAAGTTTCAGGGAGAAACGGAATCGAGCGTTTCGCCTCCCTTTTTAAGGCGAAGTAGAAGATCTACCACGTGACATATGAGTGCGAGAGAGATAGCTGAAATTTTCGAACAGAGATTTCTCAGAGATAAATAATATTTAGGGCAAAAGGAAATCGTCAAGCTCTGCGTCAGGGAATTCTCCAGAGCATGATGCTTTGTTTTTCCTAAAAAAGTGAACCATCTATGCAAAAATTGAGATGGAAAATTTGTGAGGTTATGTTGACTTTGTACCTGCCCTTAAGGGGCTATACCAGTGTGACACTTTAAAAAAATATATTTTTTTGCCTTCTTCCACAGATTATACTTTCAAGAATATTCTGTAAAAATTTCAAGGCCGAATCGCTAATTATTTCATCTTGAAAAAATCAATAGTTAAGTCTTCAAACGCGTTTTTCTCGAAACGAAATTTTTCAAATTTGCCGACATTGCAACTCCAAGAGCAATTATCCGATTGACTTGACATTTAAACTGAGTACTCTTGAATATATTTACTTTACAATGACGTAGGATATTTTTGATTGGATGAAAATTGACGATTTGGCATTGAAAAAAACGACCATTTTATAGGCAAGAAAACAGACTTTTTTTCATAACTACGCCATTTTGTTAGATTTTGATATTTTTCGTCATCCTACGTCATTGTACAGCAAATACCTTCCAGTTTAACATTTTTTCCTTTTTCGGTTTCAGCTACTTAATCGGCCGGAATCTTGTCAGCAGTGGAGGAACTTTTTTTTTTGGCGCCTCCGAAGGCAGCGCATAAGTCGCTTGGATCTCAATATTTTTCTATGAAAAAATTATGTAATATAGGTCAAATATAGCCAAATATATTCTTAATTTTCCGACACATTTAATTGAGTACTTTTCTTGCAAAAGATTCCCGAAAATCACCCAAATTTTCAGCGTTCACGCTGGTATAGCCCCTTAAGTTAAAAATCCAACCGAGGATCTTCGAGCTACACTGGAGGATCGACAAGAATGCGATTTCTGGAAATAACGATTGTTTCGGAGAAAGAAATTGATGTTTCGCTGTATCTGCCACGATACTAAAGCCAAGTCTGCCGTTTTGTATCACACCTCGAGAATTTATTGGCGATACAGTTGTGCCCGAAACGTCGGGGATAATTTATAACGTGTCTCGAAAACTTTCGATAGAGTTCGCAACGATATTTATTCTTCGCGGGCTCGTAAACCGTGAAAACGGGTATTCACGTATCGATTTACTTGGGAATTTATCACTCTATTGCATTTTTCTGCTCACAGCCTTGGCATATCGAATGTTGTTTCGCCTTATTCAGTGGCCGAAGTATTCACTGAAACATTCCGCGATCTTCTTCATAGTCAAGGGGTCTGCATATACTTGAAATTTCAAGAACACGATTCTCTTGCATATGACATTGAAGTTTTCCTCGCTGGGATGAAACGAAATTCTCATTTTTTCTAATTACAGTCTTTTTACGGCTGATCAAAGCTTCGGCATACTTTTTCAAGATCATGGAATTGAAGTTTGCTTCGTAGGAATGCAACGAAAATATATATTCATCGAAATCCCAAATTTATTTTGCGTCTTTTGGGTACGAAAATCATTAAAATATTTTTGAGAATTCTTATTAAAAATTTATAACAAAAAACTGAATTTTTTTTTAATAAAAATAAAAATGAAAAAATCGAAAATTTTCGTTGCATTCCAACGATGCAAACTTCAGCATCATTTCAAGATCCCCATCATAGCTACAATCTTAACCTTCGAATAATTATTTCGGATAAGGATAAAAATGGAGAAAAAGGCAACAAAAAAGAATTTCTTCAAAAGAAAATTGCAAACACTTAACCTATTTGAATGTACCCTTTTTTCTTTTGCGTTTTTTCTCGAAACGATGTTTTGGGAAATGGTGCAACTCGTATCTGAAAATCTATTTTCCAATTTACGTCAAATTCGCACAGAGCACAGTTCATAACATTCTCTATCGTATAAACGGATATTTTCAGCTATTCGGTAATAACGAAAGATTAAAGTTTTTTTTGTCGAAAATCAATTTTTTGCCATTTTCGTAATTGTCAAAATTTCAGAGAACTATCCGGTCATGCGAAAGTTTTATGATCATGCTTAAGGGGCTATACCAATGTAACACTTTTAAAAAAAATCGATTTTTTTGCCTTTTTCGACAGTTTATACTTTCAAGAATATGAATTAAGATTTTTCAACTTTGCTGACATTGTAACTCAAAGAGCAATTATCCGATTGACTTCAAATTTGAATTGAGTACTCTTAAATATATTTACTCTATAATGACGTAGGATATTTTTGATTGGATGAAAATTGACGCGTTGGCATTGAAATAAACGACCATTTTATAGGCAAGAAAACAGACGTTTTTTTCATAACTACGCCATTTTGTTATATTTTGATATTTTTCAAAAATCCTACGTCATTGTACAGGAAATACCTTCCAGTTTAACGACATTTTTTTCCTTTTTGTGGATGTCTGTTTTTTAAAAATAATTTCGTTTTTTTTATTTTTGATATATTTTTTATTGTTATGATTTTTTCGGAGACCGAATCTTATCAATTTTGCATTTAAGTCCACCATGTTGTATCGAAAAATGTAAATTGATTAATTCTGACGCCAGATTCGTAATCAGCGACCACGAAAATCCCCGAGTACCGAATCTCATTCGATTCGAACTAATTTTTGCATTTTGGTTCGCCATATTGGATCCGCCATTTTGAATTTCTGCATTTTGAGGGCAGATTCGTAATCAGCGACCGCGAAAACCCCCGATTGCCATGCTTCATCCGATTCAAATCAATTTTTGCATTTGGTCCGCCATTTTGAATTCATGCATTTTGAGAGCAGATTCGTAATCAGCGACCTCGAAAACCCCGGGGTACCAAATTTCGTGAAAATCCAAATACTTTCTTTCCCGCGTTTGGGACACTCAGGGTAGATTTTTCCTTGTCGCTCATGGGGTTAATGTGCTGAAGTTTCCAACGTTGGAATGCAACGAAAATTCTTAATTTTTTCATTTCGTAATTTTTTTAAACCATATGATCTCTTTTTCCTGATTTAGGTTGTGGATCCCTGAAAAGGACGTTTAAAAATGTTTCAATGATTTTTGTAGCATCAATGTCGTGAAAAATATTATGCATTTCAAGAAAAAAACGTCAAATCGTTTGCAACTTTTTCGAGTAGGGGACCGGAGTAAGGCCGTACGGAAGAATACATGTAAACGTTAAGGAATTCATCTACATCAACGAAAATAATAATATATCCATTCAACATTCGAATTTTATTTAAATTTAATAATAAAAAAAGATAATTGCAATCCTTCGCGGCAATTTTTCGTCAAGTTTTCCGAAAAACATCAAAATGTTACGGTTGAATATTTATAAACATCTGAAAATGACTACAGAGGCTAAAATTTAAACTTTCACAATAACGAAGCGAAGTTTCGCTTTGTTTGAGGTTAGCCAGTAATTTGGTGTAAATATCGAGATTTAACGAGCCGGCTTTCAAGGTGAAAAAGAGGGAAAGAAAAACTGAGTCACAGGGTGCATCGAATTGTGAGTACGTCACTGCGCGAGCGATGAATCACACGGCGGTCGGGGTCCGGATCCTATCTTCCTTTCTCTCTCTCTCCCTTCCCCTCCCGCTCTTTTCTCTCTGTCGCCCGCCGTCCTAACAGTGAAAATGGCGAATCCTCCGGAGTCCGAGAACTCGAATCGTTGTCGCCATGCGGCGAGCGCAAGAACCATCATCGTCGACTAAAAGCCGCTGGCACTTTTCGGTATTACGATTCCCGTCGATAATTCGTTAGGTCCTTTTTTGTTTTTCTCTTTATCAGCTTGTCTCTCAAGCGTATCACCTAAGTTAGCCTATTATCTCAATTTTCGTATGCCATTGTTATTCCACCGATATCGCGGGGCGATAAATCATCGCGTACGCTAATCTGGCGATTAACGGCGAAGCCTGTTCATCGGACCTGCCTATAACCCCACAAGCTCTGCGTTCGTCTAGTACCGTCGCCGTTAAATGTCCCCCGACACATCTTCATTTCCACGCGACTTCGTTGCGGCGAAAAGTCGAAAATTTCGTCCCGTGGCTCCAGCATTTTTCGTTGCGGCCCTGGCAAGGTTGCTGCCCAGTCGGCAGTCGCCATTTTGGCAGTCGCTACCGGAAGGTGTATGCGTGTATATACATCGCTACAAGTAGCCTCCAAAAGCAGCCCCCCCCCCCACTTTCCGTGCCTATTGTTCCAAGTGATCGAACTTTTGTTGTCATTGGGAAAAAAAATAATTAGCTCCGTCCACAAATCGCGTGAGGACGCGCGATCGAGAATTATCAATAAGCCGCGACCGGCGCGAGAATCCTCCATGAACTCATGGCGTCGACACGTGCTCGAGTCCGGAACAAAGAACCAAGAGCCAAAGAGAATATTCCCTGTTTTTCATTCGATTTTCAAATTTTCATCTCGCTTTCGAATATTCACGAACATGAGGCGCGACGAAAATCGCATCGACCGATGCAATAACGTTATTTTTCCTCGTAACGTGTCCTCCCTCGTCAATCTCCGATATCAAATGAAAAGAGAAGGAGGGCGAAAGAAAGGAAGATTATATTTGACAAGTAACAGTCGTGAAGCGAGAATGCACGAGAATGGTTTCTGGAGACTTCGCTGGGCGGCTACAAACGAGATTATCCTCGGAAAGAGCCGCGGAATACAAAAAGTGGAGGGGGAAAGCCGAGATGAATGCCATCTCGCTCAGAATTTTTCCTCGGCAGGCCTTCCCTAAATTCGTCCCAAGCCCCTTTATTCCACAAAAGTAGAATCTTCGAAAATAAGCGAAAGCCGAAAAAAAAAAACGGGTTCCAACGCTTCGAGTACCGAAGGAACGAAAAATCGATCGAAGCTTCGAATACGATTTTCGGGTGCTAAATCTGCCACACCCTATTTGTAGCGTGCGGTTGAACCGCGTCCGCAGCTTTACAGGTCCGTTGGAGGTTTGCTCTTTCAAAAATATCTTTCAAAGGCTACCCGGCTGAGTATAAAGTACACCATCGACCTTTTCTCTTTCTCTCTTCGTTTCGTCCCCACCCGAACTCTGCGAGAAATCTCCAATCGTATTTCGCACGCCGAGAGAGCCGGCCATAGAGTCATATTAACCCGATCGATATTCCCGGTATATCTATGTATACGTCCGTGTGTCATTACGTATAACTGTATATGCGCGTTCACAGCGCCCTCGCGATCGAGGAAATGGCTAAACGTCGAGTGATTGGATAATGCGAAGGGAAACCGACGATTCGGATTTATAATTCGCAACCCCGTTCTTCAACCGTGCGAATCAGCGAAGCTACCGATATATATTTTTATTTCATCACAGGGTCGCAAATGACGGTTACTACGTGGCAGAGGAAATTCTCTCCATCTTTCTCTTCATCCCGGTTCTTGCTCGCGTTGGGTACTCGCCTCGCTGGCTCTCTCCCTCGGTCGGTCGAGCGGAGTAGCGCGCCCGCGCGTTCGATGCCCCTACTACACCCCCTCCGGCCAGCTCGCGGTCAACATTTTTCGGGGTTAGGAAAATCGTCGAGGCCAAGCCGGCTTTGCGACAAAGCCCGGCAACTCCCACACCGTTACATGCTAAATATTCGTCGCGAAAAAATGCTTCAAACGCGCTCTCGCCCTCTGCGGCCCAAGGTGCTCTTTGTCGAGCTCGAGGATACGAAGGGAAAGGAAAAACGCGCTCGGCCGCGTGAGCCGGTTCTCAAACGTAGCCGGCGACCATTGCGCCTTCCGCGGAATAAAGCAACGCATAGAACGTTTTCATACGAGACTCGAAACGTAATTGTTTTACGGCAAAATTCCTTGTCCCGAGAGACTTTAAGGCCCTCAAAACTCGAATAAGCTACTTTTCTTGTTTGACTCTAAGCCCCGATACACCATAGCAAGCTCGCGCGTTTTCTTCGTCTTTTCGATGTTTCTTGTTCGTGGTATTACTCACTTCGAAGCCTTCCGACTTTGCCCATAGGTTTCCATCGTGTCCAGCGATCGCTGCTTTTGTGACGCACCTCGACGCAAGCAGCTGCTTGTCAACGTAATCCTGCCAGCTCATATTTTCAACACTTCGGTGGGGGAAGGGAAGGGGGCGTACTTAACGTTTTTTTTTCTCGCTACGACACTAGAGACCACAACCCGTCACCGTCTTTCTCGACTCACGTCTCGCGACTAAACCTCACGGCGTTTCTGCACACGCTATACCCGGCGCGTATCCCTTCGCTGCGAACCACCTTCGATAGCCTGCCGCTCGTGGCACCGCCGTCGACGCTTCTCCCACGCATGCGCTTCCGCCCCTCACTCCGGAGGTCTCAGGGATGTGCCGTTTGAGGGACCCCCCCTGCGTCATTCGCGAACCTCGTCAAACGCTTCGTAATAAACGGGCCCGCGTTGATCTCCGAAATTATTCGTTTGATGAAAAAAAAACGAGCCATTTACGAGCGCAAAGTATGAGCGCCGTAGCGTGAGGAACTGTTGGACGTTGGAGGCTTTGAAAATACAGTTGGCAGCCGTGAGGCTGAGTCACTGTGCAAAATGCGCATGCGCGGCTCAATGGGTGTGCGCGCCCGCGCACGAGCTCGGTTAATACGCCCCCATTTTGTGCTCTATCGCCGAATTATTTTCTATTAGAACGATAACATAAAGACGAGCGATAGATAGGCGTGATGGAGGAATGTCCTTGCGACCAATGAGATTACGAATTTCGTCATTATTGCTACGCAGAGCCTCGCGATTGTCGAACATTGTTGCAGGAATCCATTGTTTTTGGAGCCTGTTGAGGTTCGAGAAACAGTCACATGGAATCGGAAACTTGAATTTCATCCGAATTCGGTCTTGGTGGCTCTGTCCCTCCGAACGATGTTAAGCGTCTACAATGACAATTGATTTTTCCCTGCCCCATCACCAGCTCGATCGTTATTTTCAATCTTAAGTTTTATTTCAACTTAACGTGGTCGGAGAAACATTCCGGGGTTTGCTCCCTTCGTTTTGCCGTCAGTGCCGTCAACGCTATCGCCCTCGCACTCCATACCCGTTTGTCACACCTTAAGGTTATGTGAAACACCGGCTTACAGTGTTGCAAATTGTAATGAAACTTTCTCTCAGGTCCCTCGAGTTTCCGGGCCAAGGCTAAACGTCCCGAGGCCCGTGTTCGTAAATTTTACGACCCGTGGGACTTGTCGTTTTTCCAAAAAAATCAATGCATCTTTGAAAATCGTTGGATCCTTGGAGTGGGGGTAAAGGGTAAATGGGGATCCTACGGGCGATGATTTTCAGGCCCGTAGGAAGGGAAAGGAAAGCCCGATGCAGAATTATGACGTACGTTGCAATGACGAAGTCCCAGTCAGGTCCTTTTTATTCCGATACTTCAAACGACATAAACATTTGTCAATGTACCCTTAAGGTGTTGAATAGTGCGCGTCATTTGGATGCATTTTTCGTATCGTAGGACCGATAAGCTCAATTTGTGAAGAACTGCGACGGGTCGATGAGACGAAGATATACGATCACACATGTAACTTATACACTACGCGAGTCCACACCATTTTCGGGACGGAAGAACAAAAAATAATTGCAACCGGCGAAACGTCGTACGGAAATCGCGTGAGGAAATACATTGTTCGATATTTCAATGAAAACAGACGGAGCCTAAGTTATTCGGTGCGATCGGGAAACACAATTTGGCATCCTTAACAACCTAACCTAAAAAAATACGTTTCATCGTGGATGATTATTGACACGAGGAGAGTTCAAGAATCGGTATTTTCGTCGACGAAATGGCGAGACACTTTTCGTGGAGCCTCGCACGCACGTTCGTGCTGACGAAACATTTAAACGTGTATCGGCAATCTTTACCGAACCGATACACGAGCAATATCAGCGCGATCCCAAATTTCCCGCCTTCGGAGGAAATCAACGTCGACTTTGACGACGTGAAGAGTTTCAAAGACTACAGCGAGGGTTCAGAATGGGGCCGCGGTAACGCCGTTGAAGTCCTCATGAAAGTTTTGGCTATCACGAGCTGGAGCGCCACAAAGGCGATTAGGCAATATAAATCCTTCACTTCGCTCTCAAAAAAATCTATAACGACAAACTTTGAAATTCTCCGCCAAGTGGGTATCTGCAAATCGACGATAATCGACAATAAATATCTTCTCGCGGAAGAAACCGACGTACTGGTGAAAAAAATAAAACTGGTCAAGAAGCTGGATATCGATATGAACGAATGTACCTCTCTGTTCAATCTCTCGTGCGAACGACTCACTCGTTTAACCATTCTGGTCCAATTAGATGCAACTTTTTTGCCTCACCGGAACAGGATACTGTACATGTCGGAAAGATTACAAGTAGGAATTATCTTCCGTCGCTCAACGGGTCTGCATAAGCTGAGAGATGAAAAAAAACACATCCACGTTCGATATTTCTCTCTGATGACAGTATTACGATAACGAGGTCCGGATTTTATGTGCAGTTGATACACAGTCTTGCAAAGTTTGAGTTTCTTTTGGTCGCAAAATATAGATAATGAAGTTACCATTAAGGGATTAGGCCACAGTAACTTTTTTTCGATGTAAAAATGGCCGACTACTATTTTCTTTTATCATTTTGTTTAGGCGCTCTACGGTGTGACATTTAGCATTCACAATTTTTTACATAGAACAAAAAACAAAAATTCTCGTCAATCTACATTAGAATACCTACACGGAGAAAAATACGGCCTCAAGTTCTAACACTGGTTGCCAGAATTCTAATATTCAGTGCTAGAAAAGTATAGCAGTTTACTGCCACTTCGGAATTCTAAGACTTGTTGTTATAGAAGTATAAAAATGATTCTCACACCGTATAGTAAAAATGATGCGTGCATATTACATTTGAAACTATTCTCGCATAGGCTCGAGTCCTATATCCTGTATAGTAAAAATAATGCGTTCATATTACATTTGAAATTTTCTCGCATAGGCACGAGTCCTATATGCTGAGTTCTATGTGCTATATTTTCATGTGGATTTTACTATACGTATAGCATGAATCTTCGTGTATGTATAGATTTCACTATACGCATAGCATAAATCTTCGGCCTATAGCGAAAAATATTAGGAAGTTATTAGTAAAATGTGACTCTTGATACCATACTTTTTGTAGAATACTGGAAACTGATTGTTCCAATCGCCTGGGCAAAGTATTTTTTGAATAATAGAAAAAATCACAATATGCAGAATAAAATGTATTATTTGTATCAGTTTACGTGCCATATCGTAGGTTAAAATTAAAATTTCTTCATTATTACTATACCATTATTACCATTTTTATCTTCCATTCAATACTTTTTGATATTTAATGATATTTTTTTTAGAAGCATAGTATTAATTCTAAACTGCGAGGCCTCTGTTTTCTCCGTGTAGAGAAGTAGGTATGGAATTTAAAAAACGTTGTTTTATTCAAAAGTTGTAGGTATTTGAATGAGTTTTCAGTGAAAAATTTCGTATGAAACTGCTCATAAAATGATAAGTTTTCGATTAATCAGAAATTCCGTACGTACTTCTCTGCGAAATGCAATTAGGAACATAACTTTCAAATTTGAAGTAAATCGAGTGAAAATTGTTGAAGTTATTTGTCACGCCAATTGGAAAAAAGCGGTTTCAAGAAAAACGCGTTTAAAGTTTTAGGTACTCTATGTCCGTGCTAGAGGTGGGCTTACGTTATACGCTCAAAGTCGGTGAAAAAAAATGTTCTTGCTATAAATCGAATAGTCACTTATTTTTATGATGATAAAGCACCCCTTCAGAGAAAAAAATCAATTTTTTGAAAATTCTACTGTGGCTGTACCCCTTAAGGGGAGGGTAGGGTTTTCAGCGTGAAAAAAAAAACTTTTGCGAATTTTTTTCATCGAAATGGATAGAGGAAATTTATTGAAACCTTTTATACGTTGTTAAGTGTCATTTCAAGAACATTCCGTGAAATTTGTACGCGAAAATATCCACGAACAAGCCGGTGACAAAGCTTTTCCAAGAACGCCTTTGGAAAAACATTTGCGGTGTTCACTGCATCTCAGCTAGAAATTATCTGAAATCAAGTACCCTTAAAACTTAGTCAAAGTATCATCAAATCCTCCCCCCAACGGTCTTTGATAATTTTTTTTTTTCATTTCTAAATTTTTGGTGGCCATGTAAAGTGAAAATTGCTAATTTTCACGAAAAATTCCGCCATTTTGGGGGTGGAAAACCCCCTCAATGTAAAAAAAATCTCAAACTAACCGTTGGGGGGAGGTATTTGATATGTAGAAAGTGTGTATCAAGTTTGAAATAAATCGGTCATGTAGTTTTCAAATGCCAGTGAACACGGACTTTGAAAAAGTAGTTTCGAGAAAAACGCGTTTGGAGTTTAGAGAAGTCGGAGCTACAGTGTTAGAGGAGCGGGACTAAATTGTCAATAACTTCGAGAGATTTGCTCTGATTAACTTGAAATTTTGGGATTATCTTCTTGAAGTTTAACTATAAGAAAAGACAAAGTGCAAACCCCTTCCCTCCCCTTAAAACTAAATGCCGTTTTGCCGCATGGCCAATCGGCTTAGGTGGTACCGCCAACTAAAGTCATATGAAAATAAAAAATAAAATGTACTTTCAGTATAATAATGAAACTTTAGTATCACTGGATACTATTATTAAATTTTGAAAAAGATGAAAATGGCAACCTGGTAAAAAAAGTTCGACCTTTGACAGAAAAAAACAATTTTATGTACTTGTTATTAACAGATGAATAAGTATGCAAAACAATATCCAGCCATACGATAGAAAATGCCATAAACTAGGCTCTGTCCGGGATTAAGCTGAATCGAACGCATAGATTTTGATATGCAACTTACACCGTTTCATAAAACATCATTTGGAGAAAAAACGCCGAAGATAAAGTTCGCCGCAGTGCAGCGAGCAAACTGACCCACCACAAAAATGTGAATTTGCTCGAAATTCACGTTGCAAATTCTCGATCCTTGGTTGTAAAACTATGCGATAAAAAAAAATTGATTTTTTTTTATTTCGAGCTCATGCAGACACCTCTTGACCTTATTTTATTTTCAGCAACGAGCTTGTGCTATTCAAATGATTTTGTTTCAGCAAAGTGTCAGCAGCATTTCTCGCTTCTTGAGCTATAATCAACACATACTATTCATGACCGCGCCGAAACTTCTGAGCATAACGGAATTTTTGTTGGGTAAATATGGAATTATTAGACGGTAGATATACAATCCCTGTTCAACCAAATACCAAATCTGTTAAGGCGAGAAATCCCTTTAGGAGCGTGAAAAATAGGTATTTATCGGGAATTTTTTTAGAGGGGATAAAATAGTCTGATCATTTTCGAATTTGGACATGAGTTTATTATAACTGTCAAGTAAAAAAAAAATTTGTTTGGGAAGACCAACAAAATGGCGGCATCAAATTAAGTCTCTACTCTTAAATGACAAATTAAGGGTCTTCGGACGACTGTTTCCCGCGACATCGAAAAGTGCTGCAGTTGTCACTCTTTTTCTGTTGATCTGAAAAAGATTTCATAAGTGTCATTCGTTTACAAACAACGTTTACAACCAAACAAACACATTAAGGGGAAGGATATACCTGAAAAATAATGAGAAAGTGCAAAATTGAAAATTTGGGAGCCTTTTTACTCCAAAGTTCGACTTTTCGACCATTTTTTCGACATATTTGAGCCCAAAAAATTATTTATTTACACGCTACCTTTCAAACTTTATGTATATCCTTCCGATCATATTGATGAGAGCAATCTCCCAAAATTTCATCCAAATCGCTCGATAACTTTTCGAGCTACAACACGAGCAGTTTTTGAAAAAGTAGTTTCGAGATAATCGCGTTTAAAGTTTACTCGCTACCTGACCGCATGCTGTCCCCGCGTTCTAGACTATATGCGATAACTCCGCAAATATTCAATATTTCGAGTTTTCCTTTGGTCAGTATATTCTTTGGGTATCATACTTTCGAAATATGTAAAAAATCGATTTTTTGAAAATTCTAAAGGTATTTCTCGCCTTAATCCCTCGTTGTCTTATTTTGGGTGAACGAACGGTCGGACGAAACGAGGCGGAAGCTCCTGATGCGCGCATTTTTTTCGCCCTCGTTTTGATCATGCGGAAATTCGATTTTGTTACAGAATCCGGAGTTGCTCCGAAACACATTATGTCCGATCCAGTAGCGTACAAGTACGATTTTTCCGCGATAAAGGAAAGGGTGGACCGCGCTAGGGAAGCCGGCATAAAACCGCTCAAAACTTGGGTTATCAGGTGCCCGGAAAGCGTACTGGAGTGGTGAGTGACATGCAAAAATTACTTCCGAAGTATGACCACGTTGGAGCTAATAGTTACGAAGCTTCCATTTTTTTCCATCACAGCGCCATAAATAAGGACGGTCGACAAATCAAAGCAATAAGTCCCTTCAACAGTATGCAGGAATTTCTTTGCGACTTATTCCAGTGCAGTCGGCAAGACATAGATCACCTTTATTTGCGGAATCCTGGGCTCGCTAATGCAGGCTATAAAAATCTCAAGGCTAAAGCGGAATTTTTTCGTTCCGAAGGCTACACGATTCAAGACCTCCGGCGGGCGCCTCTTGCTGTAGATCGCAAATACGAAACCTTGTTACGTTTCGCCGAAATGGGTCGGAAATGCGGTGTCCGACTTCCGATCATGGCATACGCGCAATCTGAAAAAGGGTTTTTAAATTTGTTGAACAAGCTAGTTCTGCAGCAGAAAAAATTAACAGACGGGACGTGACAGGACGGTTGAATTTTTCGTCGACATTACTCTCAATTCGCCTCTTCTTTTGTTCTTTCAACGTCGATTTTTCGCCTCTCACGATTCTTGACTTCTGTAGATACTTGCGAACAGCAATAAAGAAGGAACAACAATATTCCCATGGAAGACGAGGAATCTGAAATTACATCAATCATAGATCACTAAAGATTCTTTCTTTATCAAGGACGGCGAGTGTATATCTCAAATGGTACGTTGCTTCACGATGAGGAATTGCGAAAAAGAAGAGCGTTCACCTACAGTTGCCTGCAAAAGTGTCTGGCCAAAGATAATTTTATGATGGAGTAACGTTTGAAGGATGCAAAATGGAAACACAAACATATCGTCGTAAAGTTCTTTTATTATGCAAATCGAAACGTGTTATTGAAAAATTATATATAAAATTCATAATTATTTATAACAAAAATAACAGATTTCGCTTTTTCATAACTATCCGGCCAAGTACGAATTACGCACCATATACAAAGAAAAAATATAGTAACACAAGAAAAAAAATTGAAAACGGTAATAAATGTAAGATTTTCATCAATACTTGGTAGCCATGCCCTTCGAAGCTATCACGGCAGCACATCGGTGAGGCATCTATTCAATAAGTTTGATGATTCTATCTTAAGATACATTTTTCCACTCTTCTTGAACTTTTCCCCACAAAGCAGCTTTATTGGCACAATGTTCAGTTCCTACTCTTGGTTTTAACTCTTGCCATAAATGTTCTATGGGATTCAAGTCCGGAGATTGACTCGGCCACTCTAAAATTCGAATATTTTTCTTGCTAAAAACCTGCATGAAGGAGCTGTGATCGATGTTTTGAATCATTATCTTGCTGAAAAAATCCATCCTCGTGGCCATATTCTAACAAGCATAAGGCAGCATTTCTTTTAATATTATATCTCTATACATAGCAGAGTTCATAGTGCCTTCAATTTTAAAGATTGGATCGACGCCTTTCCAAAAAAATGCACCCCATAGCATAATGCTACCTCCACTGTGTTTCACAGTTGGTGTTTGATATCGCGAATCATTTCTAGTTCCTTTTGGTCGCCGAACGTACCTTCTCCCATCATTTCCAAACAAATTAATTTTAGTTTCGTCTGAGAACAGCACTTTTTTCCAATCTTCAACAGTCCAGCTCTGGTATTTTTTCGCGAATTCTAATCTAGCGTTCTCATTTTTTTTTACTGATTAGTGGTTTTTTAACTCCAACACGTCCAAAAAGTCCCACTTCTGTCAGTCTACGTGAAACAGTACTTTGTCTAATGTCAGACAAATTTTCTTCGCGTAATTCACGTGCGATTATTGCAGCATTCTTTTTTACGTCTGCGACGGCCTTTCTTTTGATCACTTTATCGACACGATTAGTTGTTTTCCTAGGTCTCCCAGGACAGTATTTATCTTCTGGAGTACCTGTAGTCTTGAATTCATTAATTATATCGTTAACAGTCAATTTTCCAATCGCCAAATTTTAGCTATTTCACGTGAAACTTTTCCTTCGTTGTGCAACTTGATAACCACTTTACGTATATATAAAGACGTGCGTTTCGACATCTTGACTGAGTGTTACTGATCGTACAATGCAAAAGGAACAGAGCTCTCAATGTTGTCATGATTTCGCGACTGATAACGTAAACAAAGCGAAGCGAATTATGTCTTCTTGGAATTTGGCCGGACATTTATGAAGCAGCAAAACGTGTTATTTATCTTACAAGTAATTGTTAATCGTTATGAACAATTTTTGAATTACATATTTTGATTGCATAATAAAAGAACTTTACCATGATATATAAGTGTTTCCATTTTGCATCCTTCAAGCGTTACTTAATCATAAAATTATCTTTGGCCGGACACTTTTGCATGCAACTGTATTTTGGTGGATATTTCATCACGCGGGAATGGCAGGATAAGGACGTACCGTGAAACAGCCGGTACAAGAAAATGTGACCGATCTCGTCACCCGCGAAGAAGTAAAAATTCGATATTGCTGAGAAAGCCAGCAGCGGTGAGGCTATGGCGCACACGAATCTTCGACGATTGCGAGGACTCAAGTACTTTCCCTCGAATCTCAGATAGGACGCTGAGCTCCCGATCGAACGGGCGATCCCCTCGATGGTCAGTCCGACGAAGTTCAGTATGCACCATATGAAGATGAACGTTTCCATTCCGTGCCAAAGGAATACAAAGCTGAAGCTCATCAGGGAGCCGAGTACTTTGGCGAATGGAACGTTTCTTCTTGCCACAGGCACATAGATATATCTGCGAAAATAAAATAAGAAATGGACGTCAATGAAACGAACGGAGGAAACATAGCTCTAGCGTGTTTTACCTGATCAGAAAATTGTAGAGGCCTCGGTCAAAGTGTTTCCACATATCGGAGTAAAGATGAATCCTTCCTATGCATTTGGGATGTGGAGGTGCTCTTATGTCATCGGCTCTGCTGAATTCGCCCCAGATACCGTAAACGACGACGTATTTGTTGAGGAAATATTGGCCCATGCAATATCCGAAACCGTAGAACCCCCAGGGATCGAGACGCTCCACGAGCTGGACACAAGTAAATGGATAAGTAGCGAATAAGCGCGTACGATATTGAGATCCAAATTGTGTTAAGGCGGGATATACATTCAGACAGGAAGAAAATAAGCAATATTGAGGGATTTTTTAAACTAAGAAATAATTATTCTACAATTATCAAAATTTAGGTATACCTTAATAGTATATTTAAGTATACGGAACAATTTTTTCAAATCAGCTTCCCGTAGACTTTGATTTGCAAAAAAGTTCAAACATTTTTTCAGTTAGAACATGTATAGTTTCTATGTGACGGTAATTGAAATGAAGAAAATGCAAATTTGAGAAAAGGGCACGCATTGACAAAAAAAACAACATTTCACGCAACATTTCTGTAAAATGTGGATTAAAAAAGTTTTTTTTTCCAATTTTTCAAAAACAATTTTCGTCAAGTAGAAGGTACCAATATTATCATTATTTCTACCAAGTTCCAACACGATCGGCTTAATAGTTTTTGAGTAATCCTGCACGCCAATTTTGATAATGCAGTTTTGAGAAAAACGCGTTTGAAGTTCACGCCCGCTCCGAATCCGAGCGGTGAGGCACAGCGTTGACGGGCTGTAACGTTTGGAGTTTTTCGAATTTCGCTTTGAAACTTTGGGAAAATATTCTACATATATAGTTCCAATCGTTGTAAATGTATATCGGGCCTTAAGGCGTATCGGGACAATTTACTATATTTTGACTTATATTTGATTCAAATTTATACAGTCAATTCTTTGTCATATCCTGAAGCATGCTTTGTCAATATTCCAGGGATCTTGGGGTCGAACAAAGAACATAATTTTTTTAAAGAGCAAACATACGAAATTGTTAAATACCTTTTTATTTTTTAATTAAGATTCGAAAAGTAATTACACAATGTAAAGTGAAAAAAAATTAGAAGCCAATACAGAATCTGTTCTTCATTACAAACAGAAATTTTTATGTGGGTATCAATAAATAAAAAATGAATATAAACACCTATCTATAATATTAATTGTGTGGCTGTGTTTCGACAAATCGAATGCAAATGTATAGAGCGTTAGAGTGAATGAATTATTAGTTTTTGAAATGTTCAATGTCATCAACTAACATAACTTTTTTTGTACGTGATGAAGAATAATATAAAATTAGAAATATAGAAAAATATTCGTTTCTATACTTTTCAGTTTTTTTGTCCGTTTCATTTTCCGTAATTTTTGTAAAAAGTAATTTCGGGAAAAATACCAGAGAATTTTCAAAATTTCCTGATTATTCCAGGAGGAAATGAATTCCCCAAGTTTTCTCGGTTTTTCGTGGTTTCCATATAAATAAAGAAGAACACACTGCCTACGCTCATCGCTGAATGGCAGTTCTACGCACGAAATAGTGCGAAGAAATGTTCTGTTATAAAAAGACTGTCAAATCACTCAGAACATTATGACAATTTCATCTTTCTTGATAACATGTCAATTATGCATCCCCCTTAGTTAAAAAGTGTTTCTTCACTTGTAAATTGTATAGAAACGGTGTAGACGATCGATTTGAAAATTAGAGAATGCATTCAGTATATGACAAACAATTTACTTTATAAATTTGAATAAAATCGTGACACATCGTTAATTGTCCGGAAATTCCTTAAGTTACGTCGAGAATTTTCGAAAAATTGATTTTTTTCTTCTATTTAAGGAGTTTCGGGACAATTGACGAAATGTTACGATTTTATTCAAATTTATACAGTAGATTCTTTGTCATATACTGAATGCACCCGCCAATTTTTTAATCGATTGTCTACACCGTTTCTATAAAATTAACAATCGTAAAAAGACCTTTCAACATCGGGAGCTGCATATGATGGGATAACATAGAGAGAGATGACGCTGATAACGAAATTGTCATAATGTTTTGAGTGATTTTACAGTTTTTATAACATTTAAAACATTTTTCACACTATTTCATGCGTAAAACTGCCATTCAGCGATGCTCGTAGGCATCTCTCTACGTTAACCCTTATTCGGCACACTTGGGTTGTTTGCACTCCAGCGACCAAAACCGTTATTATAAATAAACTATTTAATATTTTAACTTGAATTTTTTTTGGGCTTCTTGAAAGCTTCTTTTTGAAAGTAGTGTAGATTATATAGTCGAAAATTTTATTTGAGGATGTTGAAAAAAATAGAATTGCGAAAAAAGTTTAGGTACGTAAAATGTATGAAACATGGTCGTGGGGTGCAAACCACCCCAGTGTGCTGAATAAGGGTTACAAAGTGTTTTTTGAATTGTACATTTTATAGAAACGTTGAAGACGATTGATTGTACATTTGGAGAGTGCGTTGAGCAAATGACAAAGAAAGTGTATAAAGTTGAACAAATGGTAATATTTCGTCAATTGTCCCGAAACTCCTTAAGGGGAGGTGCCTGAGTAAACGGCTAGAAAAACAGGTAAACTTTGGGAATTTTTATTTCAAAACTCATGTTTCGATTGGATCCGGGTTTTTTTTAATTGGAAAATATGTACATTGAGGTATGTTTAGGAATTTTCAAAAATAAATTCGTTGACTGGAAGCGATTCAAACGCGATTATCTCGAAACATAGTTTTCAAAGTCGGTGCCAGATGTATCTCGAAAACGGCTTGTCCGATTTTGTCCAAATTTGGATACAATATTCTTCGATAGTTTTTCTCGTTCGCCACGTAGGGGTTTTTCATTTGATTGAACCATTGCTTTTTTATGCAATGTGTATGCGATCCATAATCGTCGGAAATTGCGAACGAAAAACGAATGTTAAATTAAAACGCTCGCAATTCCGTCAAAAAAGAAAATTAAAAAAATTCTCCCCTTAAGAGAAACCCTTAATGTTAGTTTCAATAGCACGATTGCAACGCGTACCTTGGGATGATATTGCAAAGCGTTGAAGTGAACGAAGTGCATGGAGAATTCGGTAAAACGCAACCAAAATAGGTAACGAATGAGATTGAGAATGAATTGGGCGAAACGTCGGAAGTTCCACTTTGCCGGGGCCTTCTCGATCTGCAAAGTCACAACGAATAACATTTGTCCGATTCTGATGATGTTTTTTTTTATCCCGTAGACGTTTTATGATAGTGTGCGTACACCAGTGATGAATTCGCCGTACAAGATCAACGGTCCCAAGAACAACGTTGGTAAATAGAGACAGTAGGCGACACTGTGCAGAAGATCTTTGAGGAAGGTTCTCAAGCTTTCGTGTTTGTACGTGTCTATTCGATCGATGCTGCAACTGATGCATCTCAATTGCATCCAACATATGGCGATTATGAACATTTGGTACTTGACGTCGTCCAGGTCCAACCAGCGTTGCATCGCGACGTGCATTGTTTTCGCGGTTTGTAATCCTCCGAGCGATAGCAGATGGACGATGCAGGACACTCTTTTGCTCCTTATCGAGACGAGGAGACAAGCGATGCACGGCTGTATCAGCATACAGAGCATCCCCAAAACGCCTATGTATCTCCATACGAACAGCAAAGATATACTCACGTTCCAGATTGACAGTATCTGGAAAACACGCACGCATGAAAATTCCAAGCTGCCGGAAGCGAGATAACACATTGTGACAAAAAAAATCACGTATTAGAAGTTGTTTTACGGGGTAACGCTAGGCCAGAGGGATGGAAAAATATATTTTTTCCTTTATGTCATACTTTAGGGCCTTGAAAAAAGGGTCTGAGAGCGAAAAATTACTATTCTATTCGGTAAATTGGCAGTGTCAAACTCGAAACAGTGCCGGGCAACAAAATTTTATCGAAAAAATTAATGTTTTTAAAATTAGCTTGCAACGTAACCTGAACGAATTCTCTTTGATCCACTTCAAATTTTTACAGTATCTTCTCAGCGAGAATCAAACTTCAAGTGATTACCATGTCCGTGAAAAACAACATTTTTAAGGCCTAGACCACAGTAACGGGTATAAAATCATGTGCGAATTTAACAATTTTTTTTTCGTATGAAAAAGTGATTCACTCATAAAATTAGTTACACATCTATTTAGTATGAATATCAAGCTGTTGGAAATTTTTTTTTTTCGATGTACAAAATGGCCGACTACTCGAGACTTCTCGAAACGGCTTTTTTCCAATTGGCGTGACAAATAACTTCAACAATTTTCACTCGATTTACTTCAAATTTAAAAGTTATGTTCCTCATTGCATTTCGCAGAGAAGTACGTACGGAACTTCTGATTAATCGAAAACTTTTCATTTTATGAGCAGTTATAACGAAATTTTTGCACTGAAAATTCATTTCTTAAGTTCAAATACCTACACGTTTTGAATAAAACAATATTTTTTTAAACTCCGTACGTACTTCTCTAGGTATTCTAATGTAGATTGACGAGAATTTTTGTTTTTTGTTCTAGGTAAAAATTTGTGGATGCTAAATGTCACGCCGCGGAGCGCCTAAAAAAAGATAACAAAAGAAAATATTAGTAGTCGGCCATTTTGTACATCGAAAAAAAAATATATTTTCTAACAGCTTGATATTCATACTAAATAGTTGTGTAATTAATTCTATGAGTGAATCACTTTTTCATACGAAAAAATTGTTAAATTCGCACATGATTTAATACCCGTTACGGTGGCCTAAGGCCCTAAGAGGCCAGTCCACTTTGAAACTTTCAAAACATCGTTTTTTTAAACTGTTTTCGAAAGTACATACATTCAGAAATATTGTGTCAAAATGGGTGCAGGAATTGCCGATTGAGTTCAGGTAAGAGTTTTTTATAGTAAAAAACTTCAAACGCGTTTTTTCTCGAAACAACGTTTTCGAAATCTAACTCCATCGTATCTCTAAAACTAATCAACCGATTCTCTTGAAATTTGAACCACATATTGTAAACATGATTCGCAACAAGATGACCTTCGATGGTTTCACCATTTGGATTTTTACCCTTTTTTTGCGAAAGACTGCGAAAAAAACGCGTTTATCAAACTTTTTTTGTTTTTCATCTGCCATTTTTTTATTTTTTGATAAAACTTTATATCCGCGGGTCATTTTGTAGCTGGGGTCATACTGAAACTAATGGACTTTGATTTTTTTGTTTCAGACAAGCCGTTGCCGAGTTGCGATGGAGCTACCTAGCCCACCTATTTTTGAGGCGTTACGTTAAACTATAGTTTTTGTACTTAAAAATGAATAAAAATGAATAAAAATGAATTAAATTCTTTCTTAAATGTCTTTCAAGACTTTATTTATCAAGCCCAACAACTTTTATATTCATATCTTTTATAAAATCCTCCAAAAAAGCGACCATGTTTGAACACTTGAGAGAAAAGGGATGTTTTTTGCAATCTACAGCAGAAATAATGTCGCCGTATAGGTACAATCGCCCGTTCTTCCGATTTATGGTGTTATCTCTGGCTCGTGATCCTTCCTAAGGGATGAAAAAGGGGTTTTAACTTGAAAATCGGGGTAAAATCGAAACATTCGTGGACAAATGTATGAAAAAATAATTTTAATCGCTAAAAAACGTATTCTTACTCATTTTGATATAAAATTCACGAATTTGCCTCATGCAGCGTATGAGAATGTAAAATATCTTCTTCAATGTATATATATATATATATATATATATATATATATATATATATATATATATATATTCTTTCTTCTTCAATGAAGAATACACCTGATATATCAGCTGTTATAGAGCTAACAAGAATATTGCCCAGTTGAACGTTGGGTACTCAAAGTTCTTGTAGAGTTGATACAATATAGAACTAATGCAATATTGCAAATCTGTATTGTGCAGTTGATACAAATCCGAATAAATACGTTGTAGGGATAATTGTAAGGCTATATCGTTGTAGAGGTTCAATATTGCAAACTTGAGACTCTTGTACAGTTGGTGGATTTCCGAGTTTATACAGATGAGAGATAGTCATTGTAAAGTTGAGAAACGTAAACGAGACCCTTCCCTTCACGGCGACTGGTTATATCTCCGCCATTTTTAACTTTTTTCAAGCAACAGAAATTGTTTTGAAAACTAGAATTATGTGATAAAAAGCACCCATGACCCTGAAAAGACATATACATTCCTTACCATCCGAAAAAAATAATGAAAATCGACTAAAATTCGGCTCTCTATATTAAGTGCCCCCCTTAAATCCGAAACTCACTACGGTATTGCTCCTGTATTTGATTATTTGACTAACGACGAGTTGTATCACGGTCCATGGGAAAATTCCATACATGAATGGAATCCACATGGCCCATTCGATATCCGAGCTGTCGCGTTTGCCTCCGATCCACGACCATCCCGGGCTAAAGTCCTCGTAGGTGGCATCGTAATCGGCGAAATCTGCAATTAAATATCTCGATTCGCATATGTCGTCTCAGCCGATAATTATACTTTAACGTTTACTTCAAAGTCTCACAAAAACTGATTCGGTGAACTTTGTAAATGGAGTAAAAAACTCCGACTATCCAAGCTCCGAAGTAAAAGCCAATCTCATATTTTCCGAGAGACACTGTCGGGTGCTTCATATTCGTTTTCAAGCAACGCGCCAAAAATGACGTCGCGCCTGCGCGTCGCCGTCATATATGAAAACAAAGCGATTTCAAGAGCTTCCTCGTTTCACTGGACGTTATTAACATGCGGCGCTTTTTACGATAACGAGCACGTGGAAAATATGATCTTCGTATTTACAGCCCCTCGAGATCCTTATCGAGTTTGCGGCGAATCTCGTTGGTTTTACGTGAATTATTGGATTTGAGGTTAACGGGGCCAATAACTCGGAGCGTTCGCACAAAGGAACGTTGATCAGCTTCCAACTTGCCATTTCGGCGTTCCTCAGCCCCACCACTTTTTCTCGATTCCAGACCAGCGTCCAGTCACGAACGACTAGACCGATCCTTACCACAATCTCTTCTCTCGGTCCTTCGTGGCTACCGCCGGTGGTCACACTCCGGATGGAAAAAAAAACGCGTTGAAAAAAATTCTCACTATTTTATTGATTACATTTTGCCTCGGTACAAAATAATCGAGGATTGTACAGTCATAACTGTAAAGAGTAAATAACGTAGAAAGTGTCTCGGCCATATTCCGTATTATATAATTGTGCATGTCGAGATTTCGAAGAATGAGCGAATACGAGAAGTGGCCAGGTATAAAAAAAAAGGCAAATATCAGCAGAACGTGTATTTGCGGTTCGAGTCCCAAGTATACGGCCTATCATGACCGAGTCAGTGTCGGACTGGAGGAAAATAAATTCGTGTTTCTCTCGGAACTCAAAACTTCTGGAACGAAGTGCGATATTTTATTCTATGACCAATGATTTTGCTTATTTCGTTTGAATTGTTAGAAAAAGAGAAACTTCGCGTTATCAACTTTGAGAATGAAACGTTATGAGTTTGAGAATCCAAAATGACAAAGCTCCAATGTTGAATCTTGAAGTTGATCTTCTAACTTTGGAAAAAATGCAATTGTTTATTTTTTCGCAGTTTTGGCACGTTTAAGGGGCTACATCTACCTAGAAGCGCGAAGTAAATGGCCAAATTCCGATTTTTGTTCTCTGGGAAACTGTTGATGAAAAAGAAACGCATTTTTTTTATCACAAAGGTACATTAGGGTGGCACAAATTTGAGTTCTATTTTTTTTCTTCATTTTTCTCATCATCCAATTATCTTCTTTAAAGAAAAAAAATTGTCGCGAAAGCTGCGAGCGGTCAAAAAATATTTAGAGGTCGCTCAAGCCTTCCAAAAATTCGAATTTTCATTTAAAAAATCGACTTTTTTCGATCACTTATCACCCATGAATTTTACGCTTTATAATTTTTAAATTAAGCTCGCGAAAGCTCTATCAGGCCAATGAGTATTCAGCGGTCGCTCAAGAGCTTCGAAAATTCCAATTTTCGCCAATTTTTTTTACTCTTCTCACTCATAAATTTGACGCTTTGTAAAATTTTCAAAACAATTAATCGTTTTTCTTTAGAAACAGGTTTTTGGAATTTACCTCACCCTACTAGCACAAGCATTATAATTTTTGTTCTAATAAAATAATTCTTTAAAGCTCTTGCCCGTAAACAGAATTGTAGGTCCCCCGTTTTATCGGGTTAGAAGTGTGAGGTAAATTAAAAAATTCGTTTCCAAAGAAAAAACGGATCAATTGTTTTGGAAATTTTACAAACTGTTAAATTTATGAGCGAGATGAGAAAAAAAATTCGCGACGATTGGAAATTTCGAAGCTCTTGAGCGACCACTAAATATTCATTAGCCGGCTAGAGCTTTCGCAAGCTTAATTGTGAAATTATAATGCGTAAAATTCATAAGTGAGAAGTGAACGAAAAAAATCGATTTTCAACGAAAATTTGAATTTTTGACCGCTCGCAGCTTCCGTCACAATTTTTTTCCTCTTTAAAGAAGATAATTGGATCGTGAGAAAAAGGAAAAAAATAGAGCTCACATTTGCACCACTTGTACATATATTGAGAGCCTTTAAAAAAATCACCAAAAAATACTACATTTTTTTCTTCTTTAAAGAAGATAATTGGATGGTGAGATAAAAGGAGAAAAAAAATAGAGCTCACATTTGCGCCACTTGTACATATATTGAGAGCCTTTAAAAAAAATCACCAAAAAATACAGAAAAACAAAAACATGGTTGCCGGAATATGATACCGTTGTCAAAGTCGGTGGACATGATATCTCGAGAACCACTTCATGGATTGTTTCCAAATTTACAGGACATACGATGAGAAACATTTGAAAGTCGCTGACAATTTCACTTTTTCAAAATCGATCTTCATTTTTCAATAGTTACGTAAAAATGACGATTTCTTTTGTAGATTTTGTATGCTCGAGTTTGAATTCGTCGCCACAATGTTAAAAAAAGTGATTTCAAAAATTGCCGACCGTCAACGACTCATGTTCATAGTTAACTTGAAAAATCCGTTTGGCTTTTAGATTTTAGATGGACCGTTCAAGGTGAAGTCCAACGCCGAATATCGTGAAAAAATGTCACAATCAGCCGGCGGCCATGTTTTTGTTGTTTTTCTGTTTTTGGTGATTTTTCTCTGTTCTTTCAATATATGTATCATTTTGTTTAAAAAAATACGTTTCTTTTTCACCAACCGTTTCCCATAAACCTTTTTCGGAATGTAGCCATTTTTTTCGCGAGTCTAGGTAGATATAGTCCCTTAAAAAAAAAGCTTCGCGTTCTCAACTTTGAGAATAGAACGTTATAAGATTGGGAATCCAAAGTTATAGCGGTCCAATGTTGAATCTTGAGGTTCAAACTTTGGAAGAGACACAATTATTATTTTCCCCCAGTCTTAGCACGTTTAAACCGAGGACAATCGTCCGGCTCTGACTCCAATTGGTCGAGTCGCTCGCTCCCCTCGGGAGCTCATGAAGCATGCGGCTCCTTTATCTCGACAGTTCAAAGCCCCATGAGTACGGTACTAGCCGAAACTGGCGTTTGCGTGGGCGCGCTGGCCTGGCGAACGCTCATTTCCCAAGTATCCAGTAGCTGCGAAACCGAAAAGCGTTTCGGCAATTTTGTGATTCTCGCGTTGAGGGCTTTTCGCACGGCAGATAGGAACGTGGTTGTGTACTCGTGGGGCGCCATGACGCAACGGGGCGGTGTCAAGGGGTAGTCCGAAGGCACGATCACCGATACAGGAGGCACGCAAGGCAAATGCCGATCGTCCAGCCAACAAATCAATTGTATACATTTCGAGCCATTTTGCTGCGCGGGGTCCAGGCTCACCTGGAAAAGCAGAAAAAAGTGACAGCGTTACTTTACCTTCATTGCGAAAAAAATTCCGAAGGGTCGGACATTTTACCGGTGAATTTTAACGGATACTGATTTTTTTAAACGTAGATATATATGTCGAATGAAAGTTCAGCTTCGAAGTTTAAAAAAAAATTCAATCTAGACGGTCATGCTGAGTTGTAACTTTAAATAGGTGGATTTTTCGAACATTTTCTCGAAATGAAACGTCCCGTTAGAATTTCAAGTTAGTTTGATGGAAATTGACGAAATAATATGCTTCCGAAGTGTACTCTACGGGCGCAAGTGGAAGAGTTTTCCTGGTAGCGCGCATTCGCTAATGATTTATCTAAAAGAGCTTTTTTAGTAAGGATTCATTAAGGATTGAATCCTTAGTGGATTCAGTTTTCGGACACTCCAGATAATTGCAATATTTTCAATCACTATGGTTCATTGCAAAATTATATTAAAATAATTATTTATATAGAGCTATATAGTATAGAGCTATATAGTATAGAGCAATATTGTATAATTCATTATATAGAGCATCTTCGTAAAATAAGAAATAAAATGAACGATATTGTTCTAGCATCATTTGGCAATTATCCAATTAACGAATGTTTTGCAATTCTCTGAAGTGTTCGAAAACTTTTGACCGGTAGTCTATAATCAAATGATTTTGCAACCGTACTGCGGCAGAACACCTGCTGTACTACAGGATATTTTGCATTGAATAAATGTTTGTACATTGTTAAGAGTGTATGCCACAAAATTAGCCTTTTTGAACTTACAACTAGGCATAACCCCTTACATTACGAAGTTTTATCATTATTATTGCTTTTTTAATTTCGAAGACAAACTTTTAAAGGATTAGGCTACTGTGAAAATTTAAAAAAAATCGTTCGTCGCTTGAGGCAACTACAATTGAAGAGATCCAACATATGGTGCAGAAATCGCAGATTGAAGGTAAACGTAAGATTCCAACGATAGAACTGCTAGTAAAACTTTGAACGCGTTTCTCTCGAAACTACGTTTTTCAAAACGGTGTACACGTTTTCTTATCTAATGAATGGAATGACCTGAAATTTCGTACACTTATTTAGTGTAATAGTAGTTTGGTCTTAACCAACCTTCTTCTTCTTAACGTTTTTTTTTTTCATTAGTTGTTAACAATAATGATGTCATTTTATCTCGAAATACGAATTTATACTTTTTTTCTGATTGCAACACAGCTACAAAGAAAAGCTCGGTCAAGTCTTGGCCAATATTTTCTTTTGGGAGAAAAAAAAGTCGTTTTTTTTAGATTGTTTTAGATTAACCGCGTGGCGAAAACCAAGTACACCGTTGAACTGCTCATGTTAAAGATCCTTCACGAGATTTTTTACAATTTCTTTGATTATTGATTTGTTTAAATGAATTTTGGTACACAACTTATTAATGTACATACAAATAAATGTCCAAATCATTTTTCAATCATTTCACTTATTCTTTCGGAATTAACTTTTTTGAATAACCCTCATTTTCGGATAGTCGCAGTAGCCTAACCCCTTAATGGGCGTATCGACCTTTGAAAAAATACCCTTTTCAGAATTATAACTAGGCATCATGATACCTTAGATTACTTAGATTTCGATTCTTTTTTCTCGAAAGCAATGTAGCGGAACTTTTTGAAACTTCAAAATTAAACGTCTATCGAACATATCAAATTATGAAGATTCTCGATTTGCGAAGAATTATGATTCTGTGATCGATGGATTATTATTATAGAATTACGAAGAAAAAAAAACTTTTCCCACAGTCATCGGCGAAGGAACTTTAAGAAATTTTAACCAGACATTGTTCACGTCATTATGCATGTTTGAGTGAAACTTCAGAACAGTCGACTATTTAGATTGGGAAATAATGGGTTTTAAAATTGCAACTTCTAACACTGCAGGGCCTGCACTAAAATTTAAACAGAATAATTTTCCGTAAAAAATATTTGTCCCCTATAATAAGAAGACATATGGCCGCATCGTTCCACGGATCCAATTAGGTAAGTTTGCGCGACATATTTGAAATAATACTGCCACACAAATTTGTATTTGGAAGAATTTTTAATCGAGCAAAGTTTTTAATTAGTTATGAATTAACCAACACTTTTATTTCTTAATGAAGATAACAAACAATATAAAATATTGATATTTACAACGCAAACATTTTTGTTATGATAAAAGTTTTCAACTTTCGGAACACGATAATTATTTTTTTTCTTCGAAATATTGAACAATGCTGTTCTGCGGTGTTGTCATATGTCTTCTTATCATAGAGGACAAATCTTTTTTACGAAGAGTTATTCTGTCTTTATGAACGTTCTTAGCAAAACTGAATAGTAAAGGCAACCCAAACCTTTTTCACCCTTTCCCTAACTAGTTTGCTATCTGAACATAATTTTTTTTATTTATAAACATAGTAGAATGGTACGACGAATTATGTGACCTGACTTTCGGTCAATGCAGGCCCTGCAGTGTTAAGGCGGGATATACATTTACAACGATTAAAAAATCCTTTTTTTTTAATTCAAACAATAGCATTTAAATATATGTAGAATATTGTCCCAAAGTTTCGAAGCGAAATTCGAAAGACTTCAACCGTTACAACCCGTCAACGCTGTGCCTCACCGCTCGGATTCGGAGCAGGCGTGAACTTCAAACGCGTTTTTCTCAAAACTGCATTATCGAAATTGGCGTGCAGGTTTACTAAAAAACTATTAAGTCGATTGAGTTGAAACTTGGGTGAAATATTGATAATATTGGTACCTTCTAAATGACGAAAATGTTTTTGAAATATTTAAAAAAAACTACTTTTTCAATCCACATTTTACAGAAATGTTGCGTGAAATGTTGATTTCTTTTGTAACTGCGTGCCATTTTCTCAAATTTGCATTTTCTTCATTTATAATTACCGTCACATAGAAACTATACATGTTCTAACTGGAAAAATGTTTGAACTTTTTTGCAAATCAAAGTCATGGTGCTGAAGTTTGCATCGTTGGAACGCAACGAAAGTTCTGCTTAACATTTGATTTTCCATATTTTTTATTATTATAGGCGATTTTTTCTATAAATTTTTTAAATGTAGAATGCTAAACAAATATCTTAAAAAATGGTTGAAGGACTTTTGTGGGCGTGATCTGCCAAATAAATTAAATTCGTTGCAGGCCAATGATGCAAACTTCAACGTCGTATCAAAGTCTACAGGAAGCTACACTGCATGCCGATTCGCAACTCCCGCGACGACCTTGCTGTAGAACTCTGCCACAGCTCCGCCATTTTGATGATGAATTAATTTAAAAAAATTGTTTCGTATACTTAAATATACTATTACAGTATACCCAAAGTTTGATAATTGTAGAATAATTATTTCTTAGTTTGATAATTGTAGAATAATTATTTCTTAGTTTGAAAAATCCCTCAATATTGCTTATTTTCTTCCTGTCTAAATGTATATCCCGCCTTAAAAGTTGCAATTTAAAAACCCAGTATCTCCCAATCTGGATAGTCGACAGTTCTGAAATTTCACTAAAAAATGAATAATGCTATGAAAAATGTCTGGTTAAAATTTGAACAAAATCTATAACAATAAAGAGCGCGCGCTCGTTCCACCTTAAGGGGATATACCAGTGTAACACTTTCAACAATTCGATTTTTTCGCCTTTTTCGCAGTTTATACTTTCAAGAATATCCTGTAAAAATGTCAAGGCCATGTCTCCAATACTCCCCAAATGACAGCCTTCTAAAGAGCAACCGCTCGGAGGCGACAAATCGATAGTTAAATCTTTAAACGTGTTTTTCTCGAAATGTGATTTTTCAAATTTGCTGACATTGTAACTCAAAGAGCAATTATCCGATTGACTTGAAATTTGAACTGAGTACTCTTAAATATATTTACTCTACAATGACGTAGGATATTTTTGATTGGATGAAAATTGACGATTTGGCATTGAAAAAAACGACCATTTTATAGGCAAGAAAACAGACTTTTTTTCATAACTACGCCATTTTGTTAGATTTTGATATTTTTCGAAAATCCTACGTCATTGTACAGGAAATACCTTCCAGTTTAACGACATTTTTTCCTTTTTCGGTTTCAGCTACTCAATCAGCCGGAATCATGTGAGCAGTGGAGGAACTTTTTTTTTGCGCCTCCAAAGGCAGCGCATAAGTCGCTTGGATCTCAATATTTTTCTATGAAAAAATTATGTAATACAGGTCAAATATAGCCAAATATATTCTTAATTTTCCGAAACATTTAATTGAGTACTTTTCTTCCAAAAAATTTCCGTAAATCACCCAAATTTTCAGCGTTCACACTGGTATAGTCCCGTAAAAACCAAAGATTCTAGAAACAAATTCCTGCGTACGTTTAGCAGATACAAGCTAAAATACCTTGAAACGCTGATCCAAACGCGCTATTTCTCCCTGAAGCACATCCGGTATGTCACTCGAGGGTTCTTCCACTTTTTGCTTCTTGAGCGGTGGTGGAAGATTCCTGTGGAATAATGTCATCGTGCTGTACTCGAAGACGCGCGAATCTGATAAACGTTTGCGAATATTGAGCGATCTCAAGACTCACTTGATTTCGGGGCCGAAAAGTGCTTCGAGGGAGGGGCCGAAGGTTCGCTGCAGCGTGTGATTTGCGACTGGACTTTGAAGATGAGCTCCGACCGCTTCGAGAAGGGGACTGAAGAAGTAATGTTCCCTGCCCTCGCCTCTCTTCAAGTCGAGCTTCTCGAGTACAACCTCGCACTTTATTATAGTTTCCAGTGGAACCCTCTTCAACGGGTTCGACAGAATCTCCAAAAGTTTCTTCATTTTGCTCATTTTGTCGACATCTGCAAACAAAATTATTCGGAACGTGTTCTTTCGTAGCTTTCATCTACACTTACGAAAAGCAGCGAATTCGATTGAGGAACGATATTTTACTCGCTTCGCTGCCCATTTTCGTGATCATTCGCCGCAGAGGCTCGATGTATCGGTTGAGCTGACGAATTTTCTCTCTGTACGCTTGATCCTCCTGGGGACTCGGCGTCGCTGCTACTCCGCCTGGTGTGTTCAGAGAGCTGCTCGGAGACGGTGCCATGCCCACTGAACGTTGGGGCCCGGCCATCATCGAGTGCTGCGGACTCGGCGACGGTACGAGTGCCGGAGATGGCACCATTTGGTTACTGAAAATTAGTTAACTGTTTAACTTTCTTTTGCTTAACGGGAGATATACACCTAGATGGTCGAGGTCGAGGATTTCGGAGCTATGAACATTCCGTCGACCGTAGATGACCTACACTATGGGCCTGGTATCGATGATTCCATGTAAGGTGACAAATTTCATGATTTATTCATTCCCAAATTTTCAAACGCGTTTTTCTCAAAACCACGTTTTTCAAATCGGTACCCAAAATTCCTCGAAAACCAACGAACCGATTGCCTTGAGGTTTTTTGTGGTTATTCTATACGCCATTATCTAGTACTTGTAGGATTTTTTTTCCGTTACTTAGTTTTTGTTTTATAGGCAAAATAATAACTAATTTTTGGTCCAAAAATCACTATTTATGTTCAAACGTCCGCCATTTTGTCATAAATCGATATTTTCAAAATCGGCTATGACAAGTACTAGATTATAGTATCTAATTTAATAATCTTTTTGGTTTTTTTTTTCAGATGATTTTTGAAGAAACGCCAGTGGGTACCGTATACGCAGATTTTTTCACGACGCTCCAAGGATCATACAATACCTTGTATATTTTTGATATTTTTAATCAAAGAAAATTAAACATATTTTTGAATGTATATACTTTTAGATAATTAAAACCCCAATTCGAAATTTCAAATAGTTTTCCTTGAAAAAATTCACAAAAATGACCTTTTTTCCGACTCCTAGGTGTATATCTCCCCTTAATTGACACTTGAATCAATATCATATGAGAACGAATTAATTCCATTTTTTAACACCCTTGGACTTTTAGTTGAACTTCTTTTTAGTGTCAACATCGAATTGTAATTGCGATTGAAAAAAATAGAAGACGTCATGTTATCCGGATTCTTGTGTTTCTTACCTCGACGGCGCCCCCAGACTCGCCGGACTAGGGGCAGAGGGCGATGGACTCTGTCTCAGAAATTGATTCGGCGTGACGTTTCTCGGTCCCGGAAAACCGGCATTTATCATTTCGCCAGGCTATAGAAAAAATAACAATAGTAGGCTGTAAATAAAAATCTCGCCGACTGTTTTTCAATTTGGAGATTTATGGCAGAGGCATACCCAACCAAAAGTGACAGGCGTGAAATTGTCAAATAACATCCTAGCTATAAAATAAAATTCGTCATAAGTGACAGTATTTGTAGACGAAGCACTAGTATTTATTAATATTTAAGTGCATTAGGGCAGAATTCTTTAAAGCAAATATTTGTTTGTAACGCTTTGTGATCTCCGAAATTTTAAGGCTATTCAACTATTCACAACGTTGCTATACAGTTTGGGAATGAGCGAACCGCAAAATAAGCAGAATTTCAGTAAGTTACGATTAATCACCCTGCAATAACGTAGTAAACGATTGCCTTTTTTGGAATTTTGGACTCTTCCACAAAGTTTCGGTCGGACATAAATCATCCGCAGGCAAAATCTAAAATGTACTGCACTATTTTTTCAAGATCCTTCGTCTCATCATACTTGGGAGTCAAACAATGTCACATAAATACACATACAAAACTGCAGGCTTACAACAAGTAAGTAATAATTCATCCAAAGTTTATCGCTATGGTAGCACTTCATTAAGGGGGAGATACCTTTAGCCGAGGACAAAATTTGGTGATTTTCATAATTTTTTTTTTCTAAGAAAGATTTCTTCATCTTTTCTGAGACTCAGTTACATGGTATTTTTTAAATGTATTGCTCTTTAAAAATGGCGAAGCTCTGGCACGGTCTTCTAAAGTGCATTTTCTAAACTGGCGTGACGTATAGTTAAAAAACTAATCGACCGATTCTGATGAAATTTGGTATAAATCTTTGTAACCTTATTGTCTAAAACATGATCCTAAATGTTTTTGAGAATTTGAAAAGAAAAAGTATTTTATTGCGAAATCTAGCCATTTTTTAAAAAAAGACGATCTTTTTGCTTCAAAGCGTACGATTTCATCGGTTTTCAACGTTTCTGGATTTTTCTTGGTTCATATTCTACGTATGAGTGTTAATGGAAGAGTAATCTTCGTTGGTTTTTTGCAGCTTAATCCCGCCGACGCTACGGGTCACGCCGTCTGACAACATCCGCTGCAATCCGTTTAGAAGACCGTGCCATACCTCCGCCATTTGTAAAGATTAATTTTTAAAAACATGTAACAGCCAAGAGTAGTAATAAAACATACCCTAAGACTGAAAAATGGTGAAGAAATCTTACCTTTAAGAAATCATCACAGTGAAACATTTTCAAAAAATATAACGATTTTTTGTTGTTGCATTATTCGATAGTATATAACGGTTATAAGCATGAACCTGGCATCGCCGATTGGTCGTAAGTAGACCATTTATATAAAAATTCCGCATTCGAAACTTTAAACGCGTTTTCTCGAAATGTCGTTTTTCAAAACGGTGTATACTCTCAAAGGAAAAGTTTGCACGCCATCTCTCTCAAATTTTGACAAAACTTTCTTCACACTATTTTTTTTCTTCCTATAGAAGCTTTTGAAATTCAATCATCATGCTTTTTCGAACGAAAAACTGTCGAAAAAACGTCTAAACTCGAGACTTTTTCTTCAAACCGCCGCCCCATTTCCAATTTTAATATTTAAAAAAAACCTCCTATAGCAAGATAGCGGCTTCAATGATTAATAGTAGTAATTCTCTTCATTTTCGTGTACACCCTTCCGGGGTTTTTTACATCTCCTTTCTTTCTTCACACGTTTTCTTATTCCTAGGCTTCGAGTCCTTACATCTACTCTTAATCTTTATCTCTACCGCTCTGCCCGCGCTAAATAAAATAAAATAAAAAATATAATATAATTTCGCACTTATTCCTTCGCCTTCCACTGAAGGGGAGGGTAGGGGTTGGCACTTTTGAAAAATCGATTTTTTTGTCTTTTCTTATAGTTGAACATTTCAAGAATATAATCCCAAAATTTCAAGTCAATCAGAGCTAAACTCTCGAAGTTATTGACTATTTAGTCCCGCTTCTCTAACACTGTAGCTCCGACTTCTCTAAACTTCAAACGCGTTTTTCTCGAAACCACTCTTTCAAAGTCCGTGTTCACTGCCATTTGAAAACTACATGACCGATTTATTTCAAACTTGGTACACACTTTCTACATATAAAATACCTCCCCCCAACGGTTAGTTTGATATTTTTTTTACATTGAGGGGGTTTTCCACCCCCAAAATGGCGGAATTTTTCGTGAAAAATAGCACCTTTCACTTTACATGACCACCAAAAATTTAGAAATGAAAAGAAAAATTATCAAACACCGTTGGGGAGAGGATTCGATGATACTTTGACTAAATTTTAATGGTACTTGATTTCGGATACTTTCTAGCTGAGATACAGTGAACATCGCAAATGTTTTTCCAAAGGCGTTCTTGGAAAAGCTTTGTCACCGGCTTGTTTGTGGATATTTTCGCGTACAAATTTCACGGAATGTTCTTGAAATGACACTTAAAATGTACAAAAGGTTTCAATAAATTTACTCTATCCATATAGATGAAAAAAATTCGCAAAAAAGTGTTTTTTTTTACGCTGAAACCGCTACCCTCCCCTTAACTGTTCCTAATCTCCAGCCAAACCCTTCTTTGTCGCGATTCTTTCAAATTGACTCACTATTTCGCACATCTCTTCTACTAGCTCCTTTCCCTCTAGTGCCTTCCTCCCTTCAATGATTAATATTTTTTTACAAATTTTGTTTCAGATAATATTTACGGCCATAACCGTGTACACCGTGAGAACACCTTTTTCGAAATAATTTTCAACCGTTAAAAAAAATAATAAAAATAATGGTTAACATTTTTTTCTGTGCTTCATGAGTGCTTCGATCTGACAAAAAAAATTAAACTAATTAGCGTATTTTACCCATAAAAAATCGCGAACATCAGCTATTTTGCGACCCGTTACACGGCAATGATTCCAAAAGAAAAAAATCATGAAAATCAGCTATTTTTTCCTCGCCTAATGGTATATCCCCCTTAAGTCTCCCATACATTCTCAACTTGTGGATTTTTCGAAGCACTTTTCCCGAGGCAAACTTTCTGTGCTAATATTTTCTCTGTTACCTTCCGCTGCATGTGATTCATCTGTTGTTGCATTTGACCCGGTCCCATTTGACCTGGACCCATTTGATTCATTTGTTGCTGCATCCCACTTTGAACACCGAGCGGGCCACCGATCTGATTGCCTATTTGACCCGGTATTTGACCCTGTATCTGGTTCTGTCAAACACAACGTCGTTATTTTTCCGGACTCACGACTGACATTCGATTGTAAAAAAAACGTATTTCACATAGTTTTACATTCCTTTGTTGATAATATAGTTGACAATTTTGGAAATCAAGCATGTGGAATTCTTTCTTCGTACCTGCATATTCTGTTGCATTTGTCCAGGTGCTATTTGCGCGGGACCCATAGAACCCATTGGGCCAGGGCCCATTTGATTCATCTGCTGGGGCATGTTGCCCTGATTCATCTGATTCATCTGCTGCATCATCGGGGCTGGCTGCATCTGGCCCATGTGACTCATCGGTCCGCCGGCTTGTCCGGACATCATACCTATTCCCGGTATTTTGTTTTGCATACCCTGCATATTCATTCCCGGATTGGGACGTTGGTTCAGACTCTGGAGTACTAAACAAACAAGCGAGCGGAAAAAACAACTCGTTAATTTGAACGTAAAAATGTTTACTTAGTGTATAATCGGAATAAATACCTGGGAAACAAATTGTACAGCATGGTAATACAAATCCGGTATTTCATTAAAGGGGTAAGGCCACAGTAGAATTTTCAAATCTACTCTTTTTTTTCGCTAAAACGGTGCTTTACCATCATAAGAATAAATTACTATTTGATTTATGGCAAGAATTTTTTTTTACCTACTTTGAGCGTATAACGTAAGCCCACCTCGGGCACGGCCATAGAGTACCTAAAACTTTAAACGCGTTTTTCTCGAAACAGTTTTTTTCCAATTGGCGTGACAAATAACCAACATTATTATGTTCCTAATTGCATTTCGCAGAGAAGTACGTACGGAATTTCTGATTAATCGAAAACTTTTCATTCTATGAGCAGTTTTATACGAAATTTTTCACTGAAAATTCATTCGAATACCTACAACTCAATTCAAATACCTAGAACTTTTGAATAAAACAATATTTTTCAAATTTCGTACGTACTTTTCTAGGTAGTCTAATGTAGATTGACAAGAATTTTTGTTTTTTGTTCTAGGTAAAAAATTGTGGATGCTAAATGACACGCCGCGGAGTGCCTAAAAAAAAGATAAAAGAAAAAATTAGCAGTCGGCCATTTTGTACATCGAAAAAAAAATTCCAACAGCTTGATATTCATACTAAATAGACGTGTAATTAATTTTATGAGTGAATCACTTTTTCATACGAAAAAATTGTTAAATTCGCACGATTTTATACCCGTTGTGGCCTAACCCCTTAAAGAATGGAATTCAATACAAATGTAACGCCGATGGTGTTTGCTTCAAGTACCTTTATTTTACGGATTCTTTTTATCGCGAAAATTGCTGATAAATGTTCCTCATATGATATACGAAAGAAAATAACTTTGTTTTTGGATACCGCGGTTTAAAAAATCACCTAAATTATCGACATCGTATTTCTCGTGGTCATTTCTTTATCTGTTCTTCTCGTTGAAGTTTATTCGTATATAATTTTGTAACAATCGTTAATCTGTCTCTGACAGCGACCCTCGAGTGTTGAAAAAAAGGAAGAAAAAAAAGAAACTAAGATTTAAGAACTTGTCTCTCCCAATTGTGTGAATCGTTTTCTTCATGGATTCAGACTTTTCTCGAGAGTATCTCCGGTTGAAGATGTATGGAGATCTTTGTCGGAGCACGACGTCAAAATTTCCGACGGTGCTGGTTCGGCCATGAACTCTTCGAAAGCATCGAGAAAGGGTAATCGTGCGAAAACGCCCAAGCGTTTCTTCAAACGCTCTTCGAGTCTTTGGAGCTCGCTTTTCCTCAAGCGAACGCTGTGCGTGTAGGAGTAGCGAATACTCTCCTTGATTCCACAGCAGTCGCCGTTGAGCATCATCTGAACGAGCAGAGCGTCATTTTGGGTAGTGATCGGATGACCGGGTAGCCATGTTCCTTCCCGAACGCTCAGCACAAATTTGACTTTCTCGTACTTGAGATCGAAGCATATTTTCAGATCGCGGTAACGTCTCTGTATAATTTCCTCGAAACTGCTGTAGTAAACTCGCTTGACGACCCAGGAATCGACGACTTTGCGAGTCTCGCATAGAAATTTGACAACGCTCGGGCCGGTCGGATCGTAAGTAACGCGTTTGAAACTCGGCAATGCGAGAAAATCTGGCACGAAGGACGATCCGCGACTGAGATACCAACTGCGTAGAAATCTCACGTACTCGAATTTCATTTTGAACGAAAGATTTTCAATAACTCGACCGTCCATTCTCGGCTTGTAAGTGTACCAAACTTTGCTCTCGAACATTTTCACCTTCCAACCGCACTTTACGCGAATTTGCGCCATCAATTGTTCATTTCCCATCTTGGTCGTCTTCCACTTCTTGTACTTTTTTTCTTCGCCCGCACGTTGCGACGAGTAATCGCACCATTCCCGGTGCTTCGGCGAATTTGCGATTTTGTACTTTGCCACGGAGCCGTCCGAATCCCAAAGTATACTGGGATCACTGAGTGGCGAGTATTCCGCGTAGTAAAAGTTCGTCAGTCTTCGTACACGCGGACTCATACTTACGTTTATATTCGCCCGTTGTTCACGCGACAATGAGCGATAGAATCGCGCGAGGTGGCGAACTTTCGGGCTTCACAAGCGTTATAAACATTGTAATGTCGAGGGAAGGAGTAGGAGAGGCAAAACAAACGGATGTTGAAAAACGATCCGTGTTTACTCGACTTGAGGCGACGATGATTCCATATCATCATAATAAGGCTCGGTGAGAAAAACAAAAGCACACCGTTGTTTAGTACAGTCGTGCTGTATATTGGAATCGGAAAAAATTAGAAGACTAGTTTTTTGTAAGTGTCGCAGGTGATAAATCCAAGTTTGCCTAAAAATCGGGGTGTAGCGGTTTTTTAGGGGATGAAGGGGGGTGGGTTAATGCCAAACTACAACCCCCACGCGCTCGCCGCCGGGAGACAAAATGATCAGGAAAATCCGAGCTTTATTTTTGTCCACAGCGCCGACCTCGTGGAAATTCATTTTGGGGGTGAAAAAGTGGGGTGAAATTTTGAAAAATCAGTTTTCAATCGATAACTGTTTAGGAAAAATTCATAAAATTTTTGTTCAAATGGGAACGTTGTAGCCCTTGAAAAGACGCATCAATCGAGTATTTGATCGTCGCTCTGCAATAATATCTTCACCCCAAAAAAAATTGTTGAAGTATAAATAAGAATTCTTTATTAAATAACTCAAAAACAATCGATTCTTCGAGGATGAATTAAATGTACGAAATGTAGGGATTAATTTTCTCTATATTTTCATTTGTATGGACCACCCTTGAATTTTGCTTTCTCGAACCCGTCTCGGGGGTTGAAAATTCAAAATGAAATTCTGGGCAAAGTATTGACCGAAAATAAAGAGATACGAGTTCGGCGCTCTGGACAAAAAATGTCGCTGAGGGTTCAAGCTACAAATTGTTCAACGGCGGCGAGTTCGTGCGGTCAATGGTTTCCCCAGAATTTCATTTTGAATTTGCAACCCCCGAGAGGGGTTGGAAAAAGCAAAAATCAAGGGTGGTCCATAGAGACGAAAATATCGAGAAAATTATTCTCTACATTTTGTACATTTAAGCCATACCTGAAAAATCGATCATTTTTTAGTTGTTCAATAAACAATTTTTTTTGTTGGTATTTTAACAATTTTAGTTGGGGTCGAGATATTATCGGAGAGTGATGATCAAATACTCGATCGGCGCATCTTTTCGAGGGCTACAACGTTCCCTTTTGTCCAAAAAGTGTACGAATTTTTCGTAAAGAGTTATTGAATTAAAACTGTTTTTTCTACATTTCACCCCCAAAATGAACTTCCACGACTTCGGCGCTGCGGACAAAACTAAAGCCCGGATTGTTCTGAACATTTTGTCTCATGGCGCTGACCTCGTAGGGCTTGTAGTTTGGCATCAATCCACCCCCATCCCCCTTCATCCCCTATAAAAAAAACCCTGCACCCTGATTTTTAGGCAAACTTGGATTTAGCACCCGCGGCACCGAAACAATCACCTGTAAAAAAACTGGCTTTTTATTTTTTTCCGATTACGGGGTTTTTCAGCGACAGCACGGCTGTACTAGTTGTACAAAGTTCTCATAAACGACGTGGCAAAAATACGGAATAAACTTCTGAAAGGCAGAAACCTCGATCTGGGCTGGATTTTTGTGCAGTGTCGTTTAATCTCAAAAATAAAACCCCTTGAAGGGTCATTGGCAATACTGCCTCGCTCATCCCCCACTACCTCTCAAGGTTCAAAAAGTTTTTCCATCACACTGTTAGAAATGTTGATTTTAGTGAAGAATGGATTCGATTAGAAAATTGAGATGGTAATAGGCAAACGAAAGAAACGTGGAAATTTGGGTTTTATGCTTACAGTTAGTGGCAGTGTTTGACGGAGGTTGAGGTACCATTCCTTGAGGATTCGGACCGGGACCAGACATTCCCATCATTTGATTGTTTCCGGTGCCTTGGCGAGCTAAAGTCTGGAGGGCTCCTATCGGATCCGGCATTCCCTGATTTCCTGCTTGTCCCGCACCCGCGGCTATTCCCGGCGCATTCTTCTTCGAGTCTACGCGCGTTGGAAAGTAAATCATCGAAAGCTCAGGAAAAATACTATTTTGGGGAATCTTGGGTTTCTTAAATACTGAGATACCTAAAGACGATAGCTTTAACATTTGTTTTTTTTTATTCGTCAAGGCCTTTGTGTGAGCTTGAAATTGATAGAATTCCATTTTTCGACGGCATATCTTTTAAACCTATGGTGTTAACTTTAATTTGAAACAAAGATTTTCTAAAAACTACGAAAATTGACCGAGTTATGATTTTTGTTGAGGGTCAGGTAGACTGCGCTACGGTGAAATTTTTCTTCAGCAATTTGCACGAAACTATCTTGCATCTCAAAATCAATTTGTACGATTCACTTAAAATTTGGCCAGTGGATAGTTTATAACATTTTTCATTACATGGCTGCCTGACTTTCTCATATGATTATTCATTTGTTAATAACAAATAATGAAAGTCGGTTTTTGGTCGTAAATGGAAATCTTTTTCAAACTCGCAATTTTCAAAGTTTTCAAAGTTTCGAAAAGTATCCAGTGACACAAAAGTTTCGTTATGATACGCAGAGTAAATTTTTTTATTTTTCGCTTAAGATCATCCTAGTTGGCAGAACAACCTACACCGATTGGCAATGTAGCAATGACAGCACTTCGTTTAAATAATAATAACGTCAGTATTTATCAATGTTCAACTATAGGGAAAAAAACTTAAGCTTGGCAAGACTTGGCATGGCAAACGTCATCCCAGTACATAACAGTACTGGGATAACAGAGTCCGGTTTTAACACACAATGAATACGTAGATTAATCGTGTATTAAGGAGAGATATACATCTAGATGGTCGAGGTCGAGGATTTAGAAGCTATGAACATCCCGTCGACTGTAGAAGACCTACACTATGGGCCTGGTATCAATGATTCCATGTAAGTTGACAAATTTCATGATTTATCCATCCCCAAATTTTCCAACGCGTTTTTCTCAAAACCACGTTTTTCAAATCGGTACCCAAAATTTCTCGAAAACCAATGAACCGATTGCCTTGAGGTTTTTTGTGGTTATTCCATACACCATTATCTAGTACTTGTCATAGGGTTTTTTTTCCGCTACTTAGTTTTTGTTTTATAGGCAAAATAATAACTAATTTTTGGCCCAAAAATCTCTATTTATGTTCAAACGTCCGCCATTTTGTCATAAATCGATATTTTCAAAATCGGCTATGACAAGTACTAGATTATAGTATCTAATTGAATAATCCTTTTGGTTTTTTTTTCAGATGATTTTTGAAGAGACGCCAGTGGGTACCGTCTACGTGGATTTTTTTACGACGCTCCAAGGATCATACAATATCCTTGTATATTTTTGATATTTTTAAATAAAGAAAATTAAACATATTTTTGAATGTATATACTTTCAGATAATTAAAAACCCAATCCGAAATTTCAAATAGTTTTTCTTGAAAAAATTCACAAATATGACCTTTTTTTCCGGCTCCTAGGTGTATATCTCCTCTTAAATCCGGATCCTGTCATCCCAGTACTTTCATTAGAAACAAATATAGAAAAACGCCCTTTTTTGAGCATTAAGCTTAAGCAGACCCCTCAAAATAGACGTATCATAGCCATAATGTCTCGTATTCTCCTTTTGTAGCAACTATTTTACGCTAATTTGTGCAATTGCAATATAAAAGAGTTGTAAATAGTACATTTGATTCTTGAGATGCACTTTAAAACGGAATATTCAATATTCCATTCGTCATTATAACCCTCTCCCAATCAGTATTGCGTTACCAGAACGGTATTGAAGTTTCCAACGTTTCATGCCACGTAAATGATTTTTTATTCCTTTAGTTTAATTAGTATCACTTGCCAATTTATGTTGTAAATTTGCAATGGGATCCTGAAAAACATTTGACGGATTTTTATAGCCCAAATCCGTGATAAAAATGTTGGCGATGCAAAAAAAAAAATTTCTTTGCGTTCTAACGACTCAAACTTCAACGTCACTTACTAGGAATATTATATATCGACAAATAAATTGCACAGGTAGAGAAATTATTTGCGGGGAAAATTTTGGGGTATACACTTTTCGGAGTGTCTCCCCGTCCGGATATCGGACGGATAAACGTATGTTATTCGTCTGGATAGCAGCTCAGTTCACGCCGTATTTCCGGTAGACGTACATATTACTGTGATTCGTGTCATCTAGTTCAAATAACGTATGAGGCATTCCACGTCACTGCAGCCAGTAAAAAAAAATCCACAAATAATTTTGAAAAGTCGCGTTACTTTATTGAAAAATGCTCACCGTGTCGAAATTGAAAAAAAAAAATTTGACGTTTTTTCTCGTTGATTTCCATTTTTCAACATTTTTCCATTCAAATGGCTGTATCTTTGGCAGGACTTGACGTATTTACATTCATCAAAAACAAAAATTTGCGTCTTTTTATAGCCTTCCAGAAACAAAGGAATTTAGATTTTATTGAGCAAGTCGAACGTCCGTTTCAGGGCAAAATATACAAAAATATTTTTTTTCTCAAGGAAAGAAACTCGTTATTTTATTTTTTTAATTTCCCCGAATTGTGAATACGAAAAACGGATTTTTGGTATTTTTTATATTATGGGATTCCTAACCACCGTAAAGTAACAGCTATTTTTATTAAAAATTTTTTTTATTAATATTCGATTGAAGAGTGTGGTGCACTCCAAGGCTCCAATACATATGACATATATGTCATATGTATTTCAAGAACCTGGTAAACATACAGCGAGTGCTCCACGCTCTTCAATCAAATATTAATAAAAAAAAATTTTTTAATAAAAATAGCTGTTACTTCACGGTGTTTAGGAATCCCATAATATAAAAAATACCAAAAATCCGTTTTTCGTATTCACAATTCGGGGACAATCTTAGAAATAAAATAACGAGTGTCTTTCCTTGAGAAAAAAAATATTTTTGCATATTTTGCCCTAAAACGGATGTTCGACTTGCTCAATAAAATCTAAATTAATTCTAAATCTAAATTAAAATCTAATTTTTTTTCTGGAAGGCTGGAAAAAGACGCACGTTTTCGTTTTTTACGAATGTAAATACGCCAAATCCTGCCACAGATACAGCCATTTGAATGGAAAAATATTAAAAAATGGTAATGAACGAGAAAAAACGTCAGAATTTTTTTTTAAATGTCGACACTCGGGCATATTTTTCAATAAAGTAACTCGATTTTTCAAAATTACTTATGGATTTCTTTTTTTACTGGCTGAAGTGACGTGGAATGCCTCATATATATATAATCGTCCGGATAGAATGCGTTAAATTGTTAAACAAACTATCCGGATGAATAATTTACATGTATTCGACCAAACAAAATCTTTATAATTTTGTTCGGGTTTGTTTGTTTGAATTGGTTGGGTTTGTTTGTTTGAATTGGTTGGGTTTGTTTGTTTGGGTGTGTTTGTAGAGGTTTGTTTGTTTGGGGTGTTGTAAAGCATGAACTGAGCCACTATCCGGACGAATAAGAGGTATGATAACCGATGGTGTTGAAGTTTGCATCGTTGGCATGCCACGAAAGTTCTTTTCAATTTCTTATTTCGTCGTTATCCAAGGGAATATTTTGGAAATTTGTTGTAAATGGCTAAATAAGAATCCTAAAAAATGGTTGCGTGATTTTCGTAAGTCAAATCGGACAAAGAAAATTTGGGAAATTAAGAGGCAATCATTTTCTCTGCGATTCAACGATGTAAACTTCAACCTCATTGATAACCGAACGGCTAGCCACAGCGTACATTTTTTCACGACTGTGATTTTTTTTCATAATTCTGAATTGGCGATATATTTGTTAAACATACTCAATTCTCTGACGTGGAGTATCAACCTGGCGACAAAACCCAGGTACTCTTCCTGTTGATTAACGAAATACAACGATTATTAATTGATTCTGCAATGGGCGGTAGAAACGTCGACACTGTGTAATTATTTACTTTTGTCTTGGCTTTTTGGAACACGTGACTCTCCATCTCGATGCTGTTCTTCGTTGTTGGCATTCCGGACTTCTGGATAGCCTCATCTCTGTAGAAACAATATTCTTGTCTGTTAGTTAGATACACGAATAAATATAGGAAATGACGACAGTGAAGTTGATACATCAATACTGAGAAGACATTTGTGAATAGTTCCTGCATGCTCAAATTGAAACATGACTGTTATACATTCTTCTATCAGGAAACCACGATGAATAATTGTCGTGAAAAAGGTTTTTTTATCATATTTTAACCGTGGTCGCATTAGGTCGAAGGAATTAATTTTTTTGCTTATTCCGGGGACTATGTACACAGTGCTCGTCGTTGCGTTATCTTATTATTTGCGACGACATAACCACTCACATCTTTGCCACTACGCTCTGCCGAAAGTTTTGCGTCCGCCACGAATTCTCTTCGGATGCCATTTTTTTCGGTATTAGCAGTACGTAAAATTGCGTCGAGGAAGACTTGAAATCGCAGAATTCAATATTAACAGGGAATGGAAGAAAAATCTACGGGTACTCGCGAAGATCAACAAAATAAACCTTCGCGGACTGTCACTAAGATTGTTAGATTCGGAGGGACTAACACTGGCCGAGAATGACAACTCAATTGTTGTTTGCGACTGGAGAACTGGAGCGCCCTCTAGCCTCGGCTGTGTTCAACCAATGAGAATTCGTTGCACCATGTGACGCAGTGTAAACAACAAGGAGACTAGCGTAAAGGAGTCCAAACTCCCTATTCAAGCGGTCGCAGAGGTGTAGTGCTAAGTTCCGCCGCAAGCGTCGCTAGTGTTCTTGGGAAATGATAATATATAGTAATACAAAACTGCATAAGGTTCGAGCTCCGCCTCAACGACCAATCACAAAACTGGGCCGATCGTGTTTCTCTCTCGTACTCACTTGGAACAGTCATGGTGCGTTCTCTCTCGCACACCCGAACGATAATACACCCAAGTGGGGATTCCTTCCAATATAATATATAATAATATTGTGTACATATGTATAATAAATAAAATATAAATAATATTAATAAAGCACATATTAATGAAACAGCTGGCGCTTTTTTCTTCACATGGGCTTATTATATAATAAGCACATCAGATATAATAATTATATAAGTACAAAACGAGTTATTTTATTATGGAAACTTATGATTTGTCTGTTATGTTTAAAAATATAGCTAATTATAATGAAACGCGAATAAAGCGGTAAACCAACCGTAATGTATCTCGTAATGTATTTATTATTCGGATGCCCGTTACTCAGTTTTTCTCTACAATAATAATAATAATAATAATAATAAATAATAATGACATGTACATACAAGAAACCGGGCGAATGTTGGCATTACATGCTGGGGTTGTCTTTTCAACACGTGCTTATTATATGTATACCCGTGAAAACTCGTGATTTGCTAGTTACGTTTAAAAATGAAGGTAAATATGAATTAAAATAAGGGATGAACCAATCGAACAAGCCGTCAAGCCTAATTGAACCCCAAGCGCGGCAGTCACTTAAATATGAGAAGATTATATTTATTGCCAAATGATTGTGTCGCGAAGTTGGTAGAACGCTAGATTACTGTATTGAAGGTCCTGAGTTTGGGCCTCGGTAATTTGAATTTCTTTTCTTTTGCATTCGCATAGGTATCTGGTTGTACGAACGAATTGAAGCAGTTTCAACCAATCAAAGAACTCGTCCAATCCCACAAGAACTCGAATAAAAATAATATGGAAGAATATATTTTTTAATTTACTGCCATCAATAGTTGAAATTTGTTTTATAATTCCTACCTAGAGTGTTTACTTTTTCCCTTTATCTCATTGACTCGCGAGGAGTCATTTCCATTGTTATACACATAGTTCGATAGCTGCTGTGCTGGTGTACACGACAGATATATTTGTGTTTGACAGGCGCAAACAATTTTGCCGCCATCACGCGGTCAGTTTCACCTTTGCAGCTTTGTATTGCTGTATATTATCGGTTCCCAAGAATACTAGCGACGCCTGCGGCGGAACTGAGCACTGCACCTCTGCGACCGATTGAAAGAACTGTTTGAGTAGGGAGTGTCGACTCCTTCTCTCTAGTCTCCTTGGTAAACAAGATTTTTCAATTCTTTCACATAAAACAATTATATTCAACACACGCATATTTGTGTTTCCCGTTAAACAAAAATTATTTACGAATATCTTATCGTGAGGCGACCGTTTGCAGCGGTGACACCGATGCCAGCGCCTCCAGCCGCTGGGGTATCGAACTAGCTCGATTACCCCAGTGAAAATCAACACCGAACATAACTTTACGCAACAAGTGTGGTGGATCGTTCGCTGCACGGATGTAAACGCGGATGCAAAATTTCTCACGTTTGTACAATCGGCGCGTGAAAACTTGCGTCGCGTTTCACGAGATTATGAAACTCACGTGCAATGTCGAGGTTCAGTGTAGATTGTTATCCTCGACTAATGTACCAACGAGAAGAAAGGCTCAACGCGGATGTCTCACCATCGCGAGGCCAACCGTGAAGAACAACGAGCTCGTTTTATTCTTACAGACAGCCACAAACAAACTCGGCACGAAATACAAAGTAAACAAAATCTACGATATTCATCGTTAATTCCCAATGTCTACGGAGAACAGAAAAGGTGCAAATCGATCAAGTTTTCCTTCCCTTCTTCCAGATAGACCAGAACATAGAGAGAGTCTTCACAAAGTTTGTGGATGATGGTAAAGCGACTATAAGACTGAGAGAACCGCCGCACGACTTGATAATCAAAAGCGACGTTATCCAGCTCAAGAGTTTCCTCCACGTTCTCAAGTTGGGCCTGTCCAAAAAAATCGATCCCTCCGTCCTGTCAGTCTCCAACATAAATCCCAAGACCTTGACCGTCCATAAGACCAAGGTGGTTATCACGAAGAAATCCGAGTATCCCGTCTTGGAGGGATTTCCCAGAACAACGGAGATTCTACATCTCGCCAAACTGGGAAGAAAAAGTTTCGACAGACAAATTCTGAGGCTCCAGAGCTTAAGAGTACTGGATTTGAGCGAAAATCTATTGACGAGCTTGCCCAACGAGCTTGGCACGTTGCCGAACCTCACCGAGTTGTATCTGACTTCCAACCAACTCACATTTTCCTCGCCGTCCAAATGGTTGTGGATGAACGCTACCAGCATTCGCACCACCCTCAAACTTTTGGATATCAGTAGCAACATGGTAACAGCGATGGAATGTTTTTCAAAAGAATCAACAGAAACAAGCATTGAGTAAAATGTGACTCTTCTGTTTTACGATTAGCTGTCCGAATTGCCCGAACAATTAGGAAAATTGAGTTCATTGGTGACACTGAAGATTGGCGATAATTCTCTGAAGAAGATACCTCAGAGCATCGGCACTATGCCTTCCCTCAAGTACTTGGACCTGCAGAAAAATGTTTTGAATTGTTTGCCGGGTAGTATGAAGAGCTTACGATTGCGTGAACTGGACGTTTCCGCAAATCCGTTCTCGTCCGTTGATCTCCGGATTCAAAGCGGCGCCGCGTCTGATTATGGCATCGACCCTATGCCCGGACTGAAGGAGGTGGCGGCGCGTGTCGTTATCCAATCGAGGTAAAAGACTTGGAAGATTCGTTACAAAATTCGATAGAACGCAAGCGGTAATCAAATGCAATTGTTCCAAGCAGAATCCACTACGACGCGAGCAAAGTTCCTCTGACGGTGGTCCAATATTTGGATGGTGCGCGCTATTGCGTTTGCGGGAAGGCCTGCTTTCAGACGTCGGTGCGACAACTTATCGAAATGGATTTGCATCAAATAGCGGGGAGCGTCACGTCCTCGGGAAATTCCGCCGTTCCGTTTGATTGTTACTTTTGTTCCGTGAAGTGCACCAGACGATATGCCTCGCTATTTTAAAGCATTCGCGCGATCTTTGGCGCTGTCTTGAAGAAGTATTTGTCCTGATCGGACAGTTACCACGTCCGCATGTGATAAATTACCATACATCTCGTAAGTTTTATATTTTTTTACACGACTCGAAATAAAGGCTGATAACGATTTTATAAGTAACTGTTTTTTCCTTAATTCTCATCCTGGAGGGGGGGGGGGGGGGGGTGGAACAGCGAATCAGTGATACATTGAAAAGAGAAAAAAATATGAATGCACTTTGAGGAAGCATTTATTGTTTTCATTTTATTTTTCATACGATCTACCGTTAAATATAGCGATGTCTGCTAATCCGTAGATAAATTGATATCGAGTTGATCGGTATGTTTTGTTTCTCTCTTGACAATGAGGTATACGTCCTCGTGTGACGGACAGATAATCGGAACATAGAAGTATCATTTGTCGTGTTGTCGCGCTGGGCAATTGTTCTTTTTTTCTTCTTCTCATTATCTCGTACAAAAACTAACGAATGAAGCTCCTTGTTTTCTTTTTATGTTGTTTTCACGATACCCCCTTGCTACGACGATTGAATATTTTTTTACGCAATAAGTTTGTACTATTAATTTGAACTAAAAACCGTCCACTATACAGAATTGACATATACTAAGTGTACCGAATAATAGAGTGTCATCGAAAACAAATGTATACCGCAGTAAGGAATTTTAAGAACTTCTTTCATCTGTTTTTTCAACTGTACCGCGAAAAAAACGAATATTTTTCCGTCTCCATCACGTGTGAACGATGAGTGCTGCTTTGCTTGTGTATATATATGTACACACACACTCACGCACACACATGTATGTATGTATACATATATCAACATCGACTATACATTTATTGCTATGGAAGAAGTACCATGATTCAGAGCCTCGATTTAATTCAATCGAATTTATTATATATTGTCTTTACGTAATCTATTTTATGCGTATAATACAAGTACAATAGTTTTGCCCTTTATATTGCGTGCACTATAAATTCAGTTAAATTCGTCACTTATACCAGAGTAGCGTTAGTTCACAAGACATCTCAAATTAACGTTTTCTTGTTGGTTTCATTTTTTTTTTTCGGTTTTTTTTGTTGTTCTTTTTCATAACGTACAGTTTTGACTACCATTTTGACATTGTTATATACATAACACGTCTAGCGATTACTACGTTCTTATTACTACGGCTCTCTTCGATACTCCCTCCTCCACTTCGCATTAAAATTCTCTTTGTATTGTTGCATTGACGCATCGGTTGTTTTTTTTTTGTTTCATTAATTTTTCTTCTACAACGATATCCCGGAGTGTAGCGTTAATATAATTGCCAATTATTTTGCGTGTTATCAACTACGACTAGATTTTTATTGTCAATGCGTTCGGAACTGCGTGTCTGCGATTGCTTGTTTTTTCTGGTTTAATTCTTTGTCTATTGTTCGTTTAATGATTTATTTTTCGCTTGTTCATTACTTTGTTTGCGAGTGAACGAAGAGGTGCCTCAGTTTTTTTTCTTCTTCTATGTTCTCGTTACATTTAAAAACTTTTTCTTTCCTCCTCTCGTCTCTTAGTTGGTCATTGGAAAACCAAGTTAATCAATTAAACTCTGATCTCAATCCAGTTGAGATAACAATGAATAAAAGTTCCCTTTCTGTAAAATTTTTTTTTTTTCATTTTGGTATTTTTTTCCGTCACTTTCGCGTCACGCGATCTGCCACTGCCGCTAGACGGCAAGTCCGCGAGACGGATAAAAGTTTTCCCTTCGCCTTCCGTTTTAATACTATTAGTTAGTGTTCGGGTCACAGGGACGTCCGGATGAATCAACGAGCGTCAATGGAAACAAGATATGGAAAAAAATCATCCAACCCGTCATATATTGACTTTCACATCCCGTACATTTACCCAAATTCAGTTTTCGGAACTTCCAACACTTTTTTTTCCTTCCGGTTTTCCTTTCGTGTATATACGTAATAGTATGTATGGTTGTAGAGCCGTAAACTCAAATGTGTTAACGCGTGTGTTCGTTTTCTCCTCTCCTGCTGTCTCTCTCCTTTCTCTCTCGCCAGGTAATCTTCGTATTTCTTTCCTTCGTAGCTGTGTGCGTGCGACTATATACATATATACATATGTGTATATACAATATGTATGTATTTATATACATACATATGTATATATAATATATATTGGTAGGATTATTCGATGATAATCATAAAATCTTCATAGCAATGATAATTCATCGATGAACATAGTAATAATCATAATAATAGTCATCGTCGCCCTTCCCTCATCATCGTAATAGTGACTAATAACAACCACGATAGCACCCGCGCCGAATCTCGGATCGAAGTATTCAACATGTGTTTTTTTTTTGTTTTTTTTTCTTTCTTTCTTTCTCGTTTTTCGTTTACTCTACTCTCATGCATTTTCCTTCTTTTTGCAATTTTTTTTTCTCTCTTAAGTTCATGTGCGTATAGTGTTGTATAGAGTTATAGAGTCTTGGGGGGTCCGCGCGGGTAAAATGCACGCTCGTGTGGAAACCTCGAGGTCTCGGCATAACTATTAATTTACGATATTAATTCACGGATTAATTCGCGAACGCTAAGTTACAATGATAATCTTCCTATTATCGTTCCACTGACGATGGACGAGACAATAGTGACATCCTCATAGCTGGTACCACTTTTTATCCTTATACTTGAGCATGAGCCCGTGGGCGGAACCGGAAAAGTTTTCCGCTTCGTTCATCATGCGCGCCGTTCGTTCCTCGAGCTGCGACAATTTGTCACCCCGCTCCATGACCATTTGATGCGCCATTGCAACGTCACCCGTTGCCGTTGACACGCGCTCGCGCAACGCCTGAGTTTGGGCATCCGGTCCTGGTATGTGTTTCGCCACGGTGCGCGAAGCTCGACCGCTCGATTCACCGACTGCTCGGAGATTCCATCGTCGAGTCAATCGACCCCGGGAGAACGATGATTAATGAGGAAATCGTTACTTTTTCGGGTAATCAGGCGACTTCCGGCTACTTACACAATTCTTCTCTGTCCAGACTTCGAGCTCCGCCGCCGAAAAGACCCTTGAAGAAACTCTCCTTGGGGGGCTCCGGCATATCGTGAGCAACGAACAAATCTCCCATCATTTCGGTCAGCTCGGAGCTGGAGAAATATACGCAATTATTATAAATATATAATAATTATTATAAATATTATAAATTATGATAAATACGAGAACTATACGCAATTATTATAAATATGACGTGCTGGTGGAGCGGAGATAATTGACAAATCCTGTCGCATATTGCGCAAGAGTACGATATCCGCGGCGCCAAAATTTGATGGTGAATTTAGGGTTATCGAGTCAAAATAAACAAAATATGGAGAGTGGTAAAAGTTAATGTTTCGCTTATTTCGCGATAAAATTCGAATTTTTCGTTGGTTATGGAAAATGACGATTTTTTCGAATTTGTAAATTTCAAGGACCATCAGGCAAGGTAACTTGGAAATATATAGTTTTAAGGGACCGGGTTGAAACTCCGAACTTTGAATTATCAGAACGCTCAAAACTCCGAAAGAATTTTATACGAAAGACCAAAACTCCAAAATCTGAACACCGTCAAAATAATTCGGCTATAGAAATTTTTAAAGTTTCAACATTTTCAATAAATCGACGAATTATTTCAACAATGCTTTATTTATTGAGAAGTGATTTTGCGTCAATTTTGAAATTTGTCTGGACAATGTTATACGTTCTACATCATTTGCAGTCAACTGTGCAGACTCTCGCCGGCATGATCTTGACGAACTTTGTAATTTCGGAACATTAAAATTAGGAATTTTAAACTGTCGGCGCATTCAAAGTTCGGAATTTCAATCCGGCCTCCATGTCAAGATCATGGCAGCCAAAGTTTACACAGTTGACTGTAAGTGATGTAGAACGTATTACATTATCTAGACAAATTTCGAAATTGACGCAAAATCACTTCTTAATAAAAACAAATTGTTGAAATAATTCGTTGATTTATTGAAAATTTTGAAACTTTTAAAACTTCCATAGCCGAATTATTTTGACGGTGTTCAGATTTTCGGAGTTTTGGTCTTTCGTGTAAAACTCTTTCGGAGTTTTGAGCGTCCTGATCATTCAAAGTTCGGAATTTCAACCTGGCCCCAATTTCAACAGTGTCTCAGAAGCCAAAAATGTATTTTAAATACCACCACCATGTTTCCCTCGCTTATAGGTGCGACTAGACGGATCGTAAAGCTGTACTTTCAATCGCTAGGAGTCCGAAGAGGGATTGAGGGGCTATACCAGTGTCACACTATTAAAAAATCGATTTTTTTTGCCTGTTTCGACAGTTTATACTTTTAAGAATATCCTGTAAAAATTTCAAGGCCGTATCTCTAAGCATTTTGTCTTGCAAAAATTGATAGTTAAATCTTTAAACGCGTTTCTCTCGAAATGAGATTTTTCGAATTTGCTGACATTGTAACTCAAAGAGCAATTATCCGATTGACTTGAAATTTGAACCGAGTACTCTTGAATATATTTACTCTGCAATGACGTAGGATATCTTTGATTGGGTGAAAATTGACGATTTGGCATTGAAAAAAACGACCATTTTATAGGCAGCGCATAAGTCGCTCGGATCTCAATATTTATCTATGAAAAAATTATGTAAAATAGGTCAAATATAGCCATATATATGCTTAATTTTCCGAAACATTTAATTGAGTACTTTTCTTTAAAAAAATTCCCGAAAATCACCCAAATTTTCAGCGTCCACGCTGGTATAGCCCCTTAAAAGTATATGGTGCATCCCTCTTCGGACTTGTAAGACTTCAAGTTTGTATAAAATATATCGTTTAGTAATGTGGTGCAGTAATTATATGGAACGATTCTTATCGTTATAAATAAACAAAGAATATGAGTAAATAAAACATAATCTCGGAATTTATGTTGAAAATCATATAAATATTACGTTTGGTGTCCTAACCGAAACAAACCCAAAAAAATACTTTTTGAAGCTTGTCTGGTCAATTTCCATTATTTGCGATAAAATAAACTTATTGTACCCATGAGCCAACAATCGTTGAATTTTCGCGTATTTCCAATTACCGCCAAAAGCCCTCATAATTTCTTAAGAAAGCCGAAACGGCAATTCTTTTATTCTCAAAATTCTCATTTTTTTGTTCAAATATCAAGAATCATCGTTCAAAACTTCGCGCTTCGGATATCGTACTATCCCCGCATATTTGGGTTCTTCTTCGAAAATGATTCAACTGTAGACATACAAATGCCATAGAAATTACCAAAATTCATTGGAGACGGTGAATTTCTGTATCTCCGTGGGCGACGATAGATACAAAGCGTGGCCTCGATTGCTCAAGCAAATCGTTTTTGCAATTCTGTAAAAGAAAAGATTTTTTAAAATTCATTTGCTAAATGATTATCGGGTATTCGATACCTGTGCAAGATAGTGTTGCGTTGTATCTGCGACATTAGCTAAAAAAACAATCGCCGTACGAGAAGGGGATAGACCTGACACCCATTCTTTTTTTTTCCAAATGTATATTCATATATTTACAAAAGTAAATGCAAAAAGCGACTGAATCAAAAGAATTTGAGATACGAGTGGTTTGTTTGTACAATTTAAATATTTGGCTGCAAAGTGCAGACAAGGTCTGCATTATTGGCTCAGTAACGACGCCATTGGAAGAAAAGAATAATAATATAATTTTTGTTACACTTTATGTGCAATCATTGAGTCACGAGAACTGTGGTTTGTGATGATTTCGTTTAACCATGCAATCGTACAAGTTGCAGTGCCGAGCAAAAGTATTTTCGATTGTTGCTTAAAATTGTGCGTGTAAGAAGAGAATTGGCGTGTGTATATTAACGGGCTACATTTACCTAGGTGGATCAAAGAACTGCATTTTCCAAAAATATTTTTATTAATTTACTATCACCTTTCATAATATTTTTATTTATTATTTACTCATTTACTTGAAATGTATTCAATATACGTATTTATTTGAAATGGACCGTTTAAGGGGTAAGGACACAGTGGAATTTCCAAAAAATCGATTTTTTTCTCGCTAATACGGTGCTTTATCATCATAAGAATAAGTTACTATTCGATTTATAGCAAGACATTTTTTTTCACCGACTTTGAGCGTATAACGTAAGCCCAACTCTGGCACGGCCATAAAGTACCTAAAACTTTAAACGCGTTTTTCTCGAAACAGTTTTTTGCTAATTGGCGTGACAAATAACTTCAACAATTTTCATTCGATTTACTTCAAATTGAAAAGTTATGTTCCTAATTGCATTTCGCAGAGAAGTACGTACGGAACTTCTGATTAATCGAAAACTTTTCATTTTATGAGCAGCTTTATACGAAATTTTTCACTGAATATTCATTCAAATACCCACAACTTTTGAATAAAACAATATTTTTTTAATTCTGTACGTACTTCTCTAGGTATTCTAATGTAGATTGACGAAAATTTTTGTTTTTTGTTCTAGGTAAAAATTTTGTAATTAATTTTATGAGTAAATCACTTTTTCATACGAAAAAAATTGTTAAATTCGCACATGATTTTATACCCGTTACTGTGGCCTAACCCCTTAAGCTGGAGAATGACCACCGCCAAATGTTGTGAAAAAAATTTCATCTGCCAGCGGCCATGTTTTTGTTGTTTTTCTGTATTTTTTGATGATTTTTTGAAAGTCTCTTTGTGTCAAGAATGCGTTTCTTTTTCACCAACCATTTACCTCTAGGTACATGTAGTCCCTTAATTACTCGGCGTCGCGGCGCTACGGCGCCCCCGCATGAATGAATGTACAGTATCAAAGGTGCGCTGAAATCGTATCGGTTACGCTCCACGTCTAGCCGATGACAAGGGACAACGAGGAATTTTCGATTCGTACGAATTCACTCACCTTTTTATCATACCTACATTAGTATCGCTTTATCATTTTTTTAAAAATCAACCTGTTATTCGTAATGAGTTCTGGGTTAGTATTTCATTGAGTGGGTGTTACGTCTTTCCCATTTCGAGTCAACGAGTGTGTCGAGTATGATGGTTAATTGTATAAAGATGAATAAAAAAGATGAGGAATAAGAATAAGAAGAAGAAATATAGGTAAAGTTTTGTTTTTAAATACATAAAAAAAGAATAGCAAACAAAAGTATTTGAAGCACTAATGGCTGGAAAAAGACTGAGTATGTGAAGCTGCGACGACAGAAAAAAAGAGAGAAAAACCGTGATTATTAAGAGTTGCTTAGAAACAGCGAGTGAGTTTTATTTTTATGATGACTTACTGATCGGTATCGCCATTTACAAAGAGTTGATGACCCCATATGGACAACATAGGGTCTACAATGCCGTGTTTTGTAGTCTGAAAACTGTTGGAAATTACAGAAACAGTAGAAAAAGACGTATTTACCCGCGCTCGAAATATACGCGCGATTCTTTTTTTCCTGCTAATTCGTTCACAATTAACTTTTCAACTTCGTGTTAACCCTTAAGACCCTTTAGTCGTGACGTTGCGGATAGCAATGTCATTTTCGCGCGGTTTTAACAACAATAAAACTCTTTTAACGATTGGAACTGTGCGAAGAACGATTTAAAAAAACCAAACATTTTTCGCTACTGTAAAATATTTGTGAAACCTTTTTTTTTAATAAAAATTATATAACATTATTAAAATATTTGTGAAGCTTTTTTTCTGGCATCGAAATCAACCAGTATGCACAACGCTGCAATAATAATTTCGTATTAGCCAATAGCAATGAATGAAGCAAAAGGCACGTTGTCAAATTTCCGTTTTCCTTTTTAGATCGTGCACGCAAACTATGGATTATCGTACTGGGTAATCGACAAAGCGCTTTGATTGATCGGACATTTGTTAATCGCGATGAGAACGAGGAGGACAGCGCAGAAGAATATTCTGTGCGGTAAAAACGGTGCTCGATTTATAAATATTCTACATGACGAGCATGCCTGGCGAGCGTATTAAGGGTTAACGTGTGCGCGTTATGTGCGTAGAGAAGAGAAGATAAAGTTGCATGCCGTTATTTAATCGCTTTGGCCGATATCGATAATAACAAGCCGGCAATAAAACGAAGAAAAAATGTTATCAAGGCCTCGCGGCAAATGAGCGTATTTTACAAATGACTTGATTATACGTTTTTTGTTTTTTTTTTTTTTTTTCGAAGCATTCTAAGTACCGTAAATGATCAAAGTGCAAAATACTCGATACCACTTGTGCGAGAAATTTGAATCGCTTATAAATCGATTTGACTCAAGTCGTTCGTTGTATATATACATATACATATGTGTATATATGTACATGAACATATGAGACTGATTGAAGAAGAAGAAAAGTAAGAAAGACAAAATGAACGAGTCTTACGCTTACCTTAGATCTAAGAGTGGTAGAAAATCAACGTCTATCATTGGCCTGAGACTAGGTAGACTGTATATCGCTATGTGGCCATTAGAAATGTAGCACACGAGACAAACGCTATCTGGAAAAGCACAAAAATGTACAGCAATATCGTCGACGGAACTGTCAAGGGCTCTGTCTACTTTGAAACTTTCAAAAAAACTAAATCGCAAGAAATTGAGTTACAGGAAGAGGCAGAAGGAATTATGTATGGTCCAGGCATTGCTGATTAAGTGTAAGTCACATTTTTTATAAATTAAAACTTTAAATGCGTTTTTCTCGAAACAAGGTTTTCGGAACGCTTGTTGAAAAAATCTCAGAAACTACTGAATTGATCCTTATGAAATTTTAACCACATATTCTGTAAGCTTATCGCTATATCCTGTACCGGAATTATAGCAAACATTTATTTCTTACTATTTTTCATTGCAAAAAACATGCAAAAAACACGTTTTTCAATTTTTTTGTCCGCCATTTTGTTATTTTTGCATATAAAGTGATATTAAAGGTACGGGATATAGCCACTGTCACACTAAATCTAAAACCATTCGATTTTTTTTTGTTTCAGATGGACCGTTGTGCAGATTTTTTCAACAGCGCACACCTACCTACTTTTTGAGGACTTCAGTTTACCTGGCATTTTCACACAAAAAGTGTTTACAATCAATACATTTTTTCGTTTGTAATTTACGAATGTTTTTGTGAAGCCTAACAAGTTTTATATCAATGAACATAACAGTGTTCTTAAAAAAAATTAATAAAAATAGCATTTTTTTATGCATCCAAAGTGGACAGAGCCGTTGAGGTTGCTTTTCTTTCCCATTGCTCGGATTTTTTTCTCGCCTAATAGAACTAGTCCGGCGTACCTTTGAGTGATGTGATTTCCGCTTTAATCACGATGTGTGTCTCAGCCAATTGTTGCCTGTAGACACAATTTTGCGAAGGTAGAGCGACGACACGAGCCTGCTTTTCCGAAGTCAGTACGACAAATTGACGATCCTCGAAACCATCGCCGCTCGACACCTGGGCGTTCAGTAGAGGCGACATTCTGCTGTTGCCAATTTTCCCTTGGCTCTCTTCGATAAGCACGTTACATACGTATTAGAATGTATTCGCAAAAAATTGCCCATGTCGAGCGTCTTAGTGGGTTGCGTACAATTTTAAGGCGGGATGTACATTTAGACAGGAAAAAAATAAGCAGTTTTGAGGGATTTTTTGAACTAAGAAATGATTATTCTACAATTATCAAACTTTAGGTATAGACTTTGGTTTGCAACAAAGTTTAAGCATTTTTTCAGTTAGAAAAAAATTTTTGAACTTTTCTAACTGAAAAGTTAGAAAAGTTTCTATGTGACGGTAATTAAAATGAAGAAAATGCAAATTTAAAAAAAATGACACGCATTTACAAAAAAAATCAACATTTCACGCAACATTTTTGTAAAATGTGGATTTAAAACGTAGTTTTTTCCAATTTTTCAAAAAAAAATCTCGTCAAGTAGAAGGTACCAATATTATCAACATTTCTACCAAGTTTCAACTCAATCAGCTTAACAGTTTTTGAGTAATCCTGCACGCCAATTTCGATGATGCAATTTTGAAAAAAACGCGTTCAAAGTTCACGCCCGCTCCGAATCCGAGCAGTGAGGCACAGCGTTGTAACGATTGAAGTTTTTCGTATTTCGTTTTGAAACTTTGGGAAAATATTCTACATATATAGTTCTATCGTTTAAGGGGAGGTACCTGAATAAACGGCGAGAAAAACCGGTAGACTTCGGGAATTTTTATCTCAAAAACTAATGTTTCGATTGGATCCGGGTTTTTTTTTATTGGAAAATATGTACATGGAGGTATGTTTAGGAATTTTTAAAAATAAATTCGTTGACTGGAAGCGACTCAAACGCGATTATCACGAAACATAGTTTTCAAAGTCGGTGCCAGATATATCTCGAAAACGGCTTGTCCGATTTTGTCCAAATTTGGATACAATATTCTTCGATAGTTTTTCTCGTTCGCCACGTAGGATTTTTTTTGAAATTTTCATTTTTGACGGAATTGCGACCGTTTTAATTTAAGGGGGATTGTCTTTTTTCGCAAAATTTACCGCTTTTTGGGAATTTTTTTGTGAAGAAAGTATACAACGGAAAACTTGTGAATCTTGGCATATAGTTTCATTGGTCTGTTTACTACATACAAAAAATTTTTTAAACAATTTCATCAAAAAATCCGCCACCCACCCCCCTCGACGCGCGATGGTCCTTTTTTGATGGTGTGCACGATTTCTCAAAAACTATTCAACCGATTGCCTTCAAATTTGGACAGAATGCTCAGCTGATATCCTTTTATCGTTTGATGAAGCAAAAAAGCAATACGTTTAATAGTTTTTTATTTATAACAAAAAATCGATCAATTTTTTTCGAAAAATCGATACTTCAAGTTCAAAACGTCACCAAATCGTCAATTTTTTTTCCCCTTCATCGAACGATAACTATATGTGTCTAAAGTAAAATGCTTTTTGGGTTTTTGTTGCAGGATGAACGTGAAGGCTGTAATCGTGCACACCATCAAAAAAAGACCATCGCGCGTCGAGGGGGGGTGGGAGGCGGATTTTTTGATGAAATTGTTTAAAAATTTTTTTGTATGTAGTAAACAGATCAATAAAACTATATGCCAAGTTTCACAAGTTTTCCGTTGTATACTTTCTTCACAAAAAAATTCCCAAAAAGCGGTAAATTTTGCGAAAAAAAAGACAATCCCCCCTTAACATTCGTTTTTCGTTCGCAATTTCCGACGATTTTGGATTGCATACACATTGCATAAAAAGCAATGGTTCAATCAAATGAAAAACCCCTACGTTGCGAACGAGAAAAACTATCGAAGAATATTGTATCCAAATTTGGACAAAATCGGCCAAGCCGTTTTCGAGATACATCTGGCACCGACTTTGAAAACTATGTTTCGAGATAATCGCGTTTGAATTGCTTCCAGTCGACAAATTTATTTTGAAAAATTCCTAAACATACCTCGATGTACATATTTTCCAATAACAAAACCCGGATCCAATCGAAACACTAGTTTTTGAAATAGAAATTCCCGAAGATTACCTGTTTTTCTCGCCGTTTACTCAGGTACCTCGCCTTAAAGAAAAAAAAGAAATCGATTTTTTGATCGTTGCAAATGTATATCCCGCCTCAAGGAGGTCGAACTTTTTATTGATGAATGTTTAGGGATACTTCTGTAAGATGTAGAAACGTCGAAAAAAGGGTCAACTTTCGAGTAACAACTACCTCTAGTACATTGTGTTCGAGAAAAAAAAAGATTGAAATGTAGGCAACTTGGCACAGTTTCTTACAAAAAAATCGTAAATTCAGGCGGAGTTGATATCTCCTGCTTATCAAGAGCGCTCATTCACTGTAAAATGTCAACCCAAATTGCGATCTTTCATAAAAAAAACTGTGCCAAATTCTTCAGATTTTGATCATTTTTTTTCTTAGAACGCAATGTAGGCGAACTCGTGAAATGAAGTTAAGTTTTTATTGAACATATGGCACATTTATCGGTCATCATTTTTCTTCTGATCAATGGTCTCATTTAGGGGTTTGCATAAGCTCGAGATTTAAAAAATACGACACTTTTGTTGCACACTTTTACAGCATAGGTTTGCAAAAAAGATTTTGTAAAAATTCAAAAAATTTTATGTAGTTATGACGATTTTTGTGAAAGATAATTCTCAGTTTTCGTAATTTCGAGAATTTCACGAAAGTATCCGGTTATACGAAAGTTATATTACCATTCCAAACGTAATTTTTTTCTCCGTTTTTCATTTAAGCTCATCTTAGTTGTCAGAACCACCTACGTCGATTGATCATGCAACGACGACGGCACTTTGATTAAATAATAATAACTTAATGGTTCATCAGGTTTTCTCAATTTAAAAAACTCAAATTTGGCGTTGGATTGTGGGTTAATTCAGTGTCTACACAGACTTGACACATAATCTTCTAAGATAAAAAGAAATTGAAAATAAACGTTTTTTGGGCCTTAAGTTAATGCAGGCCCGTTAATAGTGAATAAAGACTAGAACGTACTGCTACGATCTTTACTGTCCGAATTCTCATCCTTCCATGATTCGTAGGAATACGGGACAAGGGCTCCGTTACAATCCAGAAAAGACATCGTCAGGATGCTCCCCTTCAATTTAAACGTTGATCCATCTGTGCGGAATAAAAAAAGCGAAGCGATTGGTTTGTCTTCGCCATTAAGCTTTAAGGGGAGAGATACCTTCAGGCGAGACAAAAATATGCTGATTTCCATGATTTTTTTTTAAACGAAATATTTCTTCATCATTTTTTAGACCTAGGGTACGTTGTATTACTACTTTTGGCTGTTGCATGGTATTTTTTTTATTAATCTTTAAAAATGGTGGAGGTATGGCATGGTCTTCTAAACTGCATTTTCAAAATTGGCGTGACGTAAAGCCCGAAAACTAATTCGATTCTGATGAAATTCGGTATGAATTTTTCTAACCTTATTACCTATAATATGACACCAAATGTTTTCGAAAATTAAAAAAAAATTATTTTTGATTGCAAAATTAGCCATTTTTTCCGAAAAATTCAATCTTTTTGTTTGAAAGCGTACCATTTTATCGATTTACAATATTTCTCACTTTTTATTGGTTTACATTCTGCGTGAGTGTTAATGGAAGAGAAATCCTTCGTGGTTTTTTTTTCAGATTAATCCCTTCGACGCTACGTGTCACGCCATCTGGCAACATCCGCCGCAACCCATTTAGAAGACCGTGCCATACCTCCGCCATTATTAAAGATTAATAATTTAAAAAAAACCATGTAACAGCCAGAAGTAGTG